>JASTWL010000374.1:0-181933 GCA_035220575.1 Temnothorax rugatulus | reverse complement strand
ATTTTGAACAATAACAGCAATCATAGGGTCCAAGTCGTTGCTTGGAATAACAAAGTTGAGCGTATCCAACACGATTTAAAACCTATGATTGAAATTTGAATAAGATTTACAACTTAGTAATTTCATATATAGTTTCAATAAGATTAATATTTAAATTGAATATATTAGCTAATTAAATCCTTATTAAGCCAAATTAAATACGAATATTTTGATGATGAAATGATACTATAAGAAGTACATATATATATACTTTGTATACTACGAAACATACGTACGAGTATACACGTCGATTAAGAATATACGACATGTATACATATGTTCGAGATTTTTAATCGAAATGTATATCAGCATTTCTTCTTATATTCTTAATTAAGTTTTATATCTAGAACAAATATGAGCCATATTAATGCAGTTATTCAGCATTAATTTAAATCAAATAAAATTTAAATGGAGATTTTATTAAGGTCTATATAAAGTTCATATTTAACTTTTTTTCGCGGGCCACTGCTTTTCTACCTCTTTGATCTGTATTCACAATGACATCAATGACAGCAAGCATCTGCAAACAATTTTATAGTTAGTTTGAACTTCGAGTTTCCGTACGATGACAAAATTACTTATGTTGTGCCGTACCTCGAGTCTCGGGATAGGCACAGGATTCTTTGGGATCCGCCGGATGGAGGGAGAAACACTCGCGAGAGTCTTGTATCAAATTCGTTTAATAAAGATATTTCAGATTACAATATGTCCTTAACTTCACTGCCCTGACTTGCGGGCGTAATAACTATCGTAATAACTTGTATCAATTCGTAATAACTAACACGGTCGTGCGCGGTTCACTCTTCGGTTCGGTACTGCCCGCCGCTTCTCCGAAAGGCGGGCTTTTTATCGGTTGTGCTCTATTTCCTCATTGCCGACTCAGCTGTCAGCGCTTTTGGTTTTGGGAGCAGGTCAGTGAAGCAAGAGGCTTGGTGACCTGGTGCTCGGAATGCCACCTCAGGTGGATTTGTCAATATTCAGAATTAGCGCTGACGGCTAAGTGTCGCAATGGCTGTCGATTTCCGCCGCACAACATCTCTCCCCCCGTGGGAAAAGAAAAACTGAGGCAGTTTTTCGTTACCTTTTTCTCTTTCCATGGAGGTTACACTCTTTTATTTACTTTCCTGGTTGTCTGCGGAAATCGCATCGCGTGTTGTTCTTGGTTCTTTTCTTTACTATCCATATGACTGTTACCATAATTCCTATAATAATTACAACTATGGACACGGAGCCCACGGGATATATTATACATTCTTATTAAATCTGCACCTCACATGGTGCGTGCGCTGTTATAAAATATGTGGGGTAATTTATATCGCATACGAATGTTGTGTCCGATTTCGTACATTTATCCAAGTCGTTGTCTTTTAGTGTTAGGTAATTTCGGTTTTCTTTATTAATGGCCAATAGAGTATGTGAGGTTTTGGGGATTATGAATACATTTTTATAGTCGTACATCGGCGGGGGGGTTTACTCGCACAATTTTCGTAATTGGGGTAGGTGGGTTGTCGCTTCTCTTAATTCCGATACTAATGTTTCGAGTGGCAGTAGCCTTTATTTCTTTATAAATGCTTTTAGACGGTTGGCGTCTACACGTAACATTTGTCGTTTTACTTTAATAATATATGTCGCTTCGCTATGCTTTTCGTGGATCACGTACGGTCCGGTCCATTGTGATTCGAGTTTTTTCGATCGTCCGCGTCGCACTGTCTCGTATAATAGTACTTTGTCACCTATTTTAAACGTGTCCTTGTTATTCTTCTTGTCGAGTTGTTGTTTTGCCTTGCTTAATTTTTTGCTGACGTGGCTGTTCGGCTGAACTTGGCCTTTTGGCCCCTGGAAACGTACGGCTCCGGTGGCGAAATTTGACGCGTCCGCCGTCGCGCTCAGCTTATCTTCTTTTGAATAAAATGCATTGCAAATTTTTTCTAATGCTTTTCGCTCTTTGTTATTTAAATGTTTAGTTTGCAATTGCGTATATAACTTTTTGAATTGTGCTGAAATGGATTCGCGTTTCTCGGTCGCTTGTAACGTGAGTACGTCGGTTGTGTCACTTACCGGCTTCTCTCTTAGAGTTACGCGCGGTGTGGGTGCCTCTACTAATTTTTTCACGCCGTTAGACATGCTTATCGGGCGTTCGAAATCTGTTGGCTCCATTAAACAATGTCCGATGAATATTCTTGGTGTAGGTTCTTTACTTTTTCCGTTACTTACTCTGCTGCGGGGTGGTGAGTTTACCTTCTTATCTGGTCGGAGTTTAAAGGTAGCTCTTCCGATGTGTACCTGCTTTGTGGCGTGTGAGATAGCGACTTTGCGCTTTGTGAGGAAATCATTCCCCAGTATCCCCTCATGGTCGATCGGGAACTCGTCCTCTACCACGTACATGGTATGGCGTATTTTCTGGCTTCCAAGGTCTATGGTTGCTTTTACTTTTCCGAGAGTGTGGATCTTGTGTCCCGTCACTCCGATCAGCGTCAGGCGTTTTTCTCGCACCATAGTATCGCCTTTTAGACTTCCTACTTTGATTAGCGTCAGGATCGCTCCTGAATCTAATAAGAAATTCGTCTTGCCTTTCCTGGCCTCTTGAATCGGCAGTGTTATCAGGTTTAAGGTATGTATGTTGTGTTTTCCCGTTATCTGTGCCACTTGATACTCCTCGGCGGCTCGTGTCTTATTCTTCCTTGGTCTCTCGTCTTCTTCGCTGCTGCTACTGGAGGGGGATTCATCGCTTGTTTCTCGCGATTTTTTCCTTCTTGCTTTTAAACCATTTACTGGCGCCTTTTTAGTGGCGTCCGTTCTTGATCGGCTTGATCGTTCCGTGTTGGGTCGTCCGTTCAGCGACCAACACTCTTTTCGTTTATGTCCGATCTTTCTGCAATAGGTGCACTCGATCGTATTTATCCCGCCGGGCTTATCCGCTTTCGGCAACGAGAATCTATTTGCATGTCGGCTCGTACGGCAATCTCGCCCGTAATGGCCTGTTTCTCCACATTTGTGGCACTGTATCGCCTCAATCCCCGGGTATCGAGCGTTTTCCGTGTCAAAGTTAGTTTTGCTTCGGTTTCCCGGTTGTCCGTGCCGCGGGGAGGGGCCTCTAACCTTTTCCTCGGCGTTGGCGCCGGTTATTGCCTCTTGTAGGCTTTGATATCGCTGTGCTCGGACCAGCATCTTAATATCATCATGCAGCCCGATCTGGAAGTTATGCAACGCTTGCATTTTTATACTTTCCAGTATCGCCTTTTGCTGCTCTTGCGAGTGTCCTTGGCCTTCTTCCATGGCCTCGTACAGTTCTCTCGCGAGCTTCTCGACTCGACGCCCGAATTCCTGCGCTTGCTCTCCCGGTTTCTGTTTCAGGGAATTGAATTCCAGCTGCAGGTGGGTCATACCGCGCTTTCCTAGATATTCTGTTTCGAGCTCTCGTTTCAGCTGTTCGAAATCGCGAATATCGCGCGTGTCGAAGTCGGTCATGGCTTTGCCTTTAAATTTTGTGCAGAGTATTGCCTCTAGGAGCATGGTTTCGTCCGCGGGCTGTATGTTTTTCATTGCGTAATTACTCGCGCTGATGAATTCGCGGACGCGCTCTCTCGATTCTCCGTTTATCTCGGGAATCATATTTCGGGCCTCTTTCAGGCTGAGGAACCCGATGTTGTGCCCTGGCTGGTTACGGACGTCGTTATTTGTCCGCCCGTACGTCACGTCTAGTGGGCCCTGGCTGCGTACGCGGCGCCCTACTTCGGCGGGGCGATCATAAGTACCGGATTCTATCCGACTCATTCGGCCCTGTAATTCGCGGATCGCGCGGAGCATCTCGACGGAGCGGTCGAATTCTGCAGTCTCCGCGCGGTCCATGCGCGCCTGCATGTCGCGCATTAGGTTTATGACGTCGTTGAGCACGGCGTCCCGGGCGTCTGAGCCCGCTCGTGCCGGCTCGGGGGCTCGGCGTTGGCCCGTTTCGTGCGGGTGCTGGGCTTCCTGTCCCAGCCGATTTATCTCCTCGCTTATCTGAGCGGGCGTTATATCCACGCGCGGGGAAATGCCCGTTGCAGCTCGTTGCTGGCTCATTTTATTTGCTCGCGGTGTATGGTCTTCTTCCGCGGGGTCGAATATGTCGCTATCGTACGACGTGAGCGAGAATGCTCCTCTCCCGAGATTCTCGCTCTGAGTGTCGGCCGAAGTATCCGATCGTGCGTCGTCTTCGGTCGGGGGCAGTATGTGTGCGTCACTGTCGTGATTGTCTCTGTTTTCGTCTCCGCTTTCGTTAGTTGTCCTATTTCGCGGGTTTTCGTTCGCGTCGCAAAGGCTGGTGTCTAAGAATTCGAATTCGCGCTCTAACACGACGTTCGGATGTAGGTCGAGCACTGGCGTATTGTCGTCAGCTAATTGCGCGTCTAAGTTTCTGCGTACGCTATTTAACGCGTTGCGGTCCGTGTGTCGTGTGGCCCGACGGGGGCTCTGACGGCTGTGTTCAATTGCTTGCTGCGCGCGCTCGCTGAGCACGAATGACGCGTTGCTGACAGGGGTTTGTCGGGACTGGTCGTCCGACATTTATCGTTCTAACATAGGTGACTCCTGAAATCGCGAAGGCTTTTTCGGCGCTTCCGTTCGGGATTCGCGTTCGCGGTTGAGACGCTCGCAATTTACAATTGGTTCGCGGCGCGTGCCGTGATCGGCTTACAAAGAGAGTCGGACTTACAGTACGGCCGCGTAGCGCATGGTGTCTGCTTTCTGCGATGTCGATGTCCGGCAGGGCCGCCTCGCTGCTTCGGGTCGCCTCTGCTTGGCTGCGTCTCTGCTGCGCTGTTTCGCCGGCTCGGTGCGTCCCTGAGTCGCTGCTTCGGGCTGGCGAGTTCGTGCGGTAGGTCGGGGCCTCTCCGGTGTCGCTGATAACACTCGGGGCTGCTACCGTCGTTTGCTCACTCGGGATCTGGCTGGCTATTTCTCTCCGTGGAGTTTGACCGCCGTTTTACTGATCCGTTCCCGTTTTCAGACGTGACTCTGGCAGGATGTCTTCTCTTCCGGTTGGCAGATCCCACCGCTGCCACCAATTTGTTGTGCCGTACCTCGAGTCTCGGGATAGGCACAGGATTCTTTGGGATCCGCCGGATGGAGGGAGAAACACTCGCGAGAGTCTTGTATCAAATTCGTTTAATAAAGATATTTCAGATTACAATATGTCCTTAACTTCACTGCCCTGACTTGCGGGCGTAATAACTATCGTAATAACTTGTATCAATTCGTAATAACTAACACGGTCGTGCGCGGTTCACTCTTCGGTTCGGTACTGCCCGCCGCTTCTCCGAAAGGCGGGCTTTTTATCGGTTGTGCTCTATTTCCTCATTGCCGACTCAGCTGTCAGCGCTTTTGGTTTTGGGAGCAGGTCAGTGAAGCAAGAGGCTTGGTGACCTGGTGCTCGGAATGCCACCTCAGGTGGATTTGTCAATATTCAGAATTAGCGCTGACGGCTAAGTGTCGCAATGGCTGTCGATTTCCGCCGCACAACACTTATATCTACTTGCACATACAATATAATAAGTTTATTTCTAATTTCATAGATCTATAATTTGATGTAATTGTTCAAAAACAACTTTAAGTTACCTCTACTTTTACAATCTATATCTCTTTTATTGCAAGAATACTTTTTACTAAGTTCAGAATTAAATTTGCATTTTACACTTACTTATATTTTTGCACGTGAAATGTAGCCGATCTGATAAATAAATGGGAAATAGTTTAAGCACGTTTCGTTTTGATGAACTCTTATTATTACGTATCGGGCAATTCGGAAAAATGCGTTCCGAAACCACCACATATTCTACGTCTCACCCCCACTCTCCGGCAGCTAAACGACATACAGTTTTTCGCCTTTTTAAGCGAAACCGTGATCTAACAAACGTTTTAATTAGTTTATTTGGAACTAACAAACGATTCCGCATCGACTGACCCCGGTTTGAACCAAAAATTGTAAAGAATTCTATATTTACCGGCTAAATTAACACTAAAAATTATTTTCGTGTTTACGTAAAAACTATTAACTAACAAACATTTTAATTAGTCTAACAATCAATAACAAACGACTAACAATCGATTTGTAAAAAAATGTCATAAGTCGAAGTTGTCCGGCTAACTTCTATGAAGTAAACCATGCCGGGGCATTTCGGGCGTTTCTTTTTTAGAAACTATCAACGCTTCTCAAAAGGAGCAGTTTGCCGAAATGGTGGTCGAGTTTCAGGATGTCTTTTCGGAAGATGTGGTTGCGGGGAATTGCTCCGTCGTTGAGCATTCTATTAAGGTGAAAGGTTCTTCTCCGATCAAACAGGCTCCTAGGCGAATCCCACTGCATGCGAGAAGAGGTGGAAAAAATTTTAAACGAAATGAAACAACGAGGTGTCATCGAAGAATCTCATAGCGCCTGGGTTTCCCCGGCTGTTTTAGTTAAGAAAAAAGATGGAACGATTAGATTCTGTATCGATTTCAGGAAGCTCAATGCTATTACAGAAAAAGATTCTTATCCTATTCCTAGGATAGATGACCTTTTTGATCGTTTATCCGGAAACTCCTGGTTCACCACCTTAGATTTGAAAAGCGGCTATTGGCAGGTGAAGCTTCGTCCTCAGGATAGGGAGAAAACGGCTTTCTCTATAGGAAATGGCTTATGGCAGTTTACTGTGATGCCATTTGGATTATGTAACGCTCCCGCTACTTTTGAGCGATTGATGGAGCGGGTTCTTCGTGAGATATTGAATAAGATCTGTATGGTTTATTTGGATGATGTCATCATCTATAGTAAAACTTTTGAGGGAATGCTGGCAAATTTAAGGGAAGTATTTCTTCGTTTACGGGGTGCGAATTTAAAACTCAATCCAAAAAAATGTACTTTCTTCGGGAGAGAAGTGAAATACTTAGGCCATGTCGTTTCAGAAAAAGGAATCTCCACTGATCCGGAAAAAATTAAGACTGTTCAAGAGTGGCCTATTCCTCGAAATAAGAAGCAAGTGCGAAGCTTTTTGGGACTCTGCTCTTATTATAGGAAATTTGTGAAGGGGTTTTCTCTTATTGCTAAACCATTATTTTCTTTAACTGAGAATCTTAGGAAATTTGTGTGGGATAGGCTTTGTCAGGAAGCTTTTGAGAAGCTTAAGCAAAACTTAATTTCTCCTCCTATTTTAGCTTTCCCAATAGAAAAAGGGGAATTTATTCTTGATACTGATGCTTCAAATCACGGCTTGGGTGCGGTACTTTCTCAGATTCAGGGTGGTAAGGAGAGAGTCTTAGCTTATTATAGTCGGGTTTTGAGCAAGTCTGAAAGGAACTACTGCGTAACTCGACGAGAGCTGTTAGCTTTGGTGGAGGCTTTGAAGACCTTCCATCACTATTTATATGGACGTGAATTCTCGGTTAGAACGGATCATATTTCTTTACGCTGGTTGATGTCTTTTAAGAATCTAGAAGGGCAGTTGGCACGTTGGATGGAACGCCTACAACAATTTAATTTCATAGTCAAGCACCGAGCAGGAAAGGTGCACGCAAACGCTAACGCGTTGTCTAGGCGTCCATGTGCAGAAGGAAACTGCAGATATTGTGATAAAATAGAGATGGGGGAGGAAAGTATTGTAAGGGGAGATGTTAGAAGAATAATCTTCAAAGAAATTGAATCTGTGGACTGGAAAAGGATGCAATTGGAAGACCCTTCAATTGTAGGAATTTATCGTGGAAAAGAGGAGGATAGGCGACCTCTTCGTCAAGAAATAGCTCAGAAAGATTCGACTGCTAAGGACTATTGGCTCCAATGGGATTCTCTGGTAATTAAAGACGGGATTTTGTGTAGGAAATGGGAGTCTCCAAATTTACGTTCCGTTGTGTTTCAAACTATAGTTCCTCGAGGAATGATTTCGCGAATTTTAGAAGAAGCTCATGATTCTTCCACAGGAATTCTTTCCTTTGGAATTACATACTGACCAGGGAAGGAATTTTGAATCTCGATTGTTCTTAGAACTTACTCAGTTATTGGGAATCAAAAAGACAAGAACTACTCCATTTCATCCTCAATCCAATGGTCAGGTGGAACGTCAACATCAGACGTTATTAAATTATCTGTCAAAGTTCGTTGCTGAAAATCAACGGGATTGGGATCGTTGGATTCCATTAGGGTTGTTGGCGTATAGATCTTCTAAACATGAAACTACTGGTTTCACTCCTTCTGAATTGCATTTAGGTCGGGAGTTGAGATTACCCTTGGATCTACTTCGCGGACATCCTCCTGATTCTAAGGTTAGTCCTTCGGAGAGAGAATATTTCCGTCACTTGAAAGGAAAAATGGATCTCATTCATAACATTGCGTGTCAACGTATGGAAATTAAGTCTCAAAAAGCCAAGGTGCTTTATGATCGGAAGGATAGACAATTATGCTATGAGCCTGGGCAAAAAGTCTGGTTATTTAATCCTCGAAGGAAGTTAGGGATAACTCCTAAGTTACAAAGTAATTGGAAAGGTCCTTTTGAAGTTGTTAAAAAAATTAATGATGTAGTTTATTGCATTCGTAGGTCTAGACGGCATAAAAACAAAGTCGTTCATCTAGATAGATTAGCTACTTTTTATGAGAGGTAATTCCTTTTAAATCACGACTTTCATCCGGAGCCCGAAAAATTTCAATTTATTCAATTAGTTTTTAGGTTTTTAAGAAGAAGATACTTTTCTTTTGTTGTTACTTTCAGCTACTTCTCCGAGAAGCTGACGCCGAACAACATCAGGCAGAGATATTAGCTGAAAGGAAACCGCCTTGCCCACGGTTTTTGACCGTGGTTTTTCCGTGGGACTTAGGGCAAATGCCAAGGCGGGGACTGGGGAGTCTTGCGAGACGCAGGGTCCACGGAAGCTTCCCCCCCCCCAGTCCGAAGACTCTCAAGAGGACACCGCTGGCAGCAGCAGGAAAGTCGACGTTGAAGAAGCTTCTTGGATTTTAGGGGAAGAAACGAAGCTCGTTAGAGCCCGGTCCAGATCCGTATACAACGGGTAACGGGCGAACGGGCGTGTACCCGGATACCCAAGTGTTCCGAGCTCTAGTTTGCATACGTTGTGATAGATACGTGTAAAATCTGATTGAATTAAAAAATTCCAAAAATCATCAATTCTATCAGAAGTTATTAGAAATTCCAAGGACAGAAACACATTATTTTCAGATAGAATATATTTTTTTTATCAGTTTCTATCGGTTCTTTGCAACAGGGAAATACGGTCACCGTTTTGCTGTACACGCATCCGGTATCCGGTTCGAGCACGATGTCAGCGATTGACGCCAATGAACCGTCATCGAATTCCGATTTCAATCGCCGGTCTCTGTGTGAGTAATGTTCGCTTTTTGCGATTTTAAGGTGAAGTAAATTGGTCATTGCAATATTTTCTATTCAATGATGAAAAAAATATATTTTTTGCCGTGTGTCAATGATGAAAAAAGTGTGAAGCAAATGAAGAGATCAGTCAAGTCTGAAAAAAGGAAAAAGCAAATCATTCAGTTGAAGGCATCTATAAAAACGTGCAACGACGCTCTTACAGAGATTAATAATAAACATCGTGCGTTGTTATCGCAGGTAAATAAAATTGATCCTTATTTCTTAAAACATGATAGCATAAGATTTTGATTATTATTTTATATCTTAGTGTTAAGAAAGTTTCTTTTTGAGATGCATTAATTTTATAAGTGTAATTAAATTTCTCTGCTTATTATCCTCATATCTATTGTGTGTATTTAAACAATTTTTTATATATTTATATTGTACTTTGTAGTGCGAAAATAATTATGACAAGTAATCACCGTCTAATAGTCCCTCAGCTTCAATTTCACTGACGAATGATTACCTATCTATGGGGCAGAAAGTATCTTGAGTTCAAAGTATAACAAAGAATGATGGTGATGATTGTAAATCAAACAAAGATAAAGTGGCAAGTTTGGATTTAGCATTAGTTAGAGATTCAAGAAAATCAGGCATCTTATAAAAGGTAATAATATATATATATATATATATATATATATATATATATTAATTATTGTCTGTTCTAAGATAATTTTGTCTTATCAAAGCTCAAATTTCAGGAACTAAAAGGAAGAGATAGTAAATATAAAAACAGGAAGAAGTCATTAGAAAGCAGTTAATATTAAAATTTTGCAACGTCCAGAAGCAAGCAGAAAATTCAGAGCAAAAATTGTAAAAAATAGAAATCGAACATCAGAAGATCCTTAGAATAATACAAGGTTTTGTGAAGGACGAGCAAGAAATAATATAAATAACATAAATAATATAAATAATAATATAAATAATATATTGTTGCGCCCGTGCGAGTCTGTCTGAGATGCCCGGTACAAGAGAGTCGCGAGAAGCCTGAACTTCGCTCATGAGAAGCTTCAAGCCGAAGCGCGTCCCTTGACAACGGGACACTTATAATTTATTGATTTATCTCCGCCTGTCAGATTGTTCTGGAGATTTGAACCGTTCGTTCCTACTCTCCAAGCCTTTTCTGTATTTTCGTTCTGAATCTTAATAAACCGAGTTCTTCCTTTTGTAATAACGAGTGGCGTTATTTCCACGGTCCCGGAAGTGCGCAGTCGTGTTTGCGAGTGAGCGCGATTCTAGCGAGGGTGGGTGTTTTTGATCTAAAAAATAATATAAATTTAATACAAGCAGATCTGATTAAATTTGAAGATATCCCCAATTATTTTAATACTTGTAAATGTAAGTATTAATATATATTTAATTAAAATGTAATATATTACTTTTTAATTACTTTTTAATATTTGTGTAAATAATTTTTATTACATTTATTCAAAGAAGAACTAAATCTTTATTAAATCTAAACAATTTGTTATTGCATTTTTATCAAATGAAATTTTATCTACATCTAAATTATTTGTTTATTAATAAAAAATAAAATTTAAACCATTTTATTAGCAGAAACGGTAATTATTCAGTTTACACCCCTCACCTCCGATTTTGATGAACTTAGGCTTAATCAACGCGTTTTTGCTCAAAACGACCGAATCTGGCAGAAAAAAGTGTCGCTCTGCCCCGCGAAGCGAGATATTACCCGTTAAAGTTGACAGGAATCAGGTTATGATTCCTGTCATACCGACGAGATGAAGCAACACTGAACATGCCCTGCGGCCACATGCGCATGCTCAGTGGCCGCACGCGCATGCTCAGTGGCTGCACGCGCATGCAAAAGTGCGCCAATTTTAAATATGATGACTAGTCAATCGTGCAGAATAACCAAGCGTCTTGATTCAAGCAGTTAGGTATCACGCTGGGAGTTTGTTTAGTTTTATTATGCGGGGGAAGGGGCTCCGCCGCAGGCGGAGCCCCTCCCCCGCCTAATTGCGTACTGTTTATACGCATGTACTATACACATATGTTTTATATATACACATGTATTATACACATGCATATAAACAGTACGCAATTAGGCGGGGGAGGGGCTCCGCCTGCGGCGGAGCCCCTTCCCCCGCATAATAAAACTAAACAAACTCCCAGCGTGATACCTAACTGCTTGAATCAAGACGCTTCCAAGCATCTCGATTCAAGCAGTTAGGTCTCACGCTGGGAGTTTCTTTTAGTTTAATTATGCGGGGGAAGGGGCTCCGCCGCAGGCGGAGCCCCTCCCCCGCCTAATTGCGCACTGTTTATACGCATGTACTATACACATATGTTTTATATATACACATGTATTATACACATGCATATAAACAGTACGCAATTAGGCGGGGGAGGGGCTCCGCCTGCGGCGGAGCCCCTTCCCCCGCATAATTAAGCTAAAAAAAACTCCCAGCGTGATACCTAACTGCTTGAATCGAGATGCTTGGAAGCGTCTTGATTCAAGCAGTTAGGTCTCACGCTGAGAGTTTCTTTTAGTTTAATTATGCGGGGGAAGGGGCTCCGCCGCAGGCGGAGCCCCTCCCCCGCCTAATTGCGCACTGTTTATACGCATGTACTATACACATATGTTTTATATATACACATGTATTATACACATGCATATAAACAGTACGCAATTAGGTGAGGGAGGGGCTCCGCCTGCAGGCGGAGCCCCTTCCCCCGCATAATTAAGCTAAAAAAACTCCCAGCGTGATACCTAACTGCTTGAATCGAGATGCTTGGAAGCGTCTTGATTCAAGCAGTTAGGTCTCACGCTGAGAGTTTCTTTTAGTTTAATTATGCGGGGGATCTGGCTCCGCCGCAGGCGGAGCCCCTCCCCCGCCTAATTGCGCACTGTTTATACGCATGTACTATACACATATGTTTTATATATACACATGTATTATACACATGCATATAAACAGTACGCAATTAGGCGGGGGAGGGGCTCCGCCGCAGGCGGAGCCCCTTCCCCCGCATAATTAAGCTAAAAAAAACTCCCAGCGTGATACCTAACTGCTTGAATCGAGATGCTTGGAAGCGTCTTGATTCAAGCAGTTAGGTCTCACGCTGAGAGTTTCTTTTAGTTTAATTATGCGGGGGAAGGGGCTCCGCCGCAGGCGGAGCCCCTCCCCCGCCTAATTGCGCACTGTTTATACGCATGTACTATACACATATGTTTTATATATACACATGTATTATACACATGCATATAAACAGTACGCAATTAGGCGGGGGAGGGGCTCCGCCTGCGGCGGAGCCCCTTCCCCCGCATAATTAAGCTAAAAGAAACTCCCAGCGTGAGACCTAACTGCTTGAATCGAGATGCTTGGAAGCGTCTTGATTCAAGCAGTTAGGTATTACGGGACTCCACCGACCGCCGGCTCCGCCTGCGGCGGAGCCCCTTCCCTCGCATAAAAACTAAACAAACTCCCAGCGTGATACCTAACTGCTTGAATCAAGACGCTTGGTTATTCTGCACGATTAAAGGGCCATCTACAATGGAGAGTCGTAGGCCGTAGCAGTAGTCGTAGAAAATATTTCCATTTCGTACTGCCTACTACCTACGGTTTACAGCAGGCATTGAGCCAATCAGTATTGAGCTAGTGAGTCGATGAATTTTGAAACGCAACCTGGGTGTCCGTTTTATTATTTAGATAAATTTGCTTTTTTAATTGAATAAAATATTCAAAAATAGCACAATGTCTGATGAAGAAATGTTCGTTGATGTAAATGACGAAGAGGATGATGAACACGATGCTTCGATAAAGGAAGAATTGATCGCTTTTGTCAAAGCTAATCCCGCTCTGTACGCGAAAAACTGGAAGGAATATGCTGGCAAAAATTTTTGCAAAGACTTGACTTGGAGGAGCATTGGATGTAGCTTGTCGAAGCAAATGTCAGGTGAGTTGCATATAAATCACTTTGTATGTTCGCATGTGACGATGAGGTTATGTCATTTATAATTTAATGTCATTTCTGGATATCAATCATGTATGTTTTCCTCTAGTGTAAACTCGTAAAAAGTGAAAAGTTTTACTATTGAATTCAATATTTCTTAATAAAACTTTTTATTTTTTACGAGTTTACACTAAGAAAAAAGATACATGATCAATATCCAGAAATGACATCAAAACATGAGTGACATAATCTCATCGCCTGATTTGATTACCAGGGAAAGATGCCGCCAAGATGTGGTATAATATCCGCCAGCGATTTGGTAGAGAAAGACGAAAGGTCGTAGCAGCTCAAAAAGCCAACAGGGCCATCTACAATGGAGAGTTTACAACAAAGTGACAGCTACGCGCAATTCTGTAGGTAGAGGAGTCCGGATACTGTTCTTCTGAAGATGAGGACGAAGCAAATTTACTAACAATTTGAAATGCTCGGGCCACATTCTATATAGTCCAAAGAATTCTTCGTGGTCATTCTGAAGCAATTCTTGAACAATGTTATGATAAAAACCTTGAGCATTTCGTAACCTATTCACAGGTCGAATCCACCAGCGTCGTTGCTTCGCCTTTTTCTTTCTCATAGCTCGCCATTGTAATAGTAATAAATTATGCCAAGATAAACAAAATAAAAAGCTAAGTCCAATTATTTCCAAATCCATAGCTACTGACGACAAAAACAAACTTGTTTGGGAAAACTGTATCACCCTCTTGCATGCTTTATTTTTCTCATTGGCCGGCTTGTATATTACTGCTACGTCGTCTGTATTGTAGACGGCATGGTCGTAGATTTAGCGCTGTTACGACTAAAACACTCCATTGTAGATGGCCCTTAAGGCCTTGGCACATAAAAAAACTTAAGCAGTAAAACTCAAGCAGTAAGCAAATCAGCCAATCACAGTCAAGAACTTAAGGCACGGCCCTAAGCGGTAGCGAATCCATACTGTTGGATTTCTTACCACTTAAGTTTTACTGCTTAAGTTTTTCTATGTGCCACGGCCTTTAGGGCCGTGCCTTAAGTTCTTGACTGTGATTGGCTGATTTGCTTACTGCTTGAGTTTTACTGCTTAAGTTTTTCTATGTGCCAAGGCCTTAAGAAAATTGATTGGTCCATTTCCTTATGCACCTTTAACCCGTCGATACGCCGATGGTCCACCTAAAAACATGGCGGAAAATCGGAAACCAATAGGCCCGTATTCAGAACGCGCTTACAACGATGTTAGCGCGAGATGTTAGCGCTCCTAGGGCTGCGTTCCACTTCTCGCTCACACACTCGCGAGCATCATTTCGTCCTTGTTTAACATTTGACAAACAACAAGGATGAAATGATTCCACGAGCGTTGCGAGCGATAAGTGGAACGCACCCTAGAACGCTCCATTGGCTAGGACCGCTAACATCTCGCGCTAACATCGTTGTAAGCGCGTTCTGAATACGGACCATAGTGAATAGATCAAAAATGCCGACACTGCCGACAGAGTGATGGCTTCTGCCCACAGGACGGGGAAACGCTCGCCGCGCGGCAAGAAGCGACGCGGTAGCCAATAAACTTTTGATTCTTACGGAAGAACAGCACGTTGATTGGCTACCGCGTCGCCGCTTGCCGCGCGGCAAGCGTTTCCGCGTCCTGTGTGCAGAAGCCATTACGATTACAACAAATGCTTCCAAGTATTCCTCTTCTCCTTTCTTTTAATGAAGAAAGAAGGAGAAAAAGAACACGCTTCAAAGCATTTGTAGCGTCAAGTGGGCCGCAACTCCGGTAACTTAGCCGGTCAACTTCGACTTTATTAATTTTTTTTTTTTTTTTTTATCGTTTGTTGGTCGTTTGTTGGTGATTGTTGGCCTAATTGCAACGTTTGTTGGTTCTTAATTTTTTTTTAAATTAAAAAAGAAAAATTAGTGTTAAGTTAGCCGGAAAAATTATATATATATATATATTTTTAAAACCTAATCGATGCGTAATCGTTTGCTGATGATTGTTGGTCTAATTTTAGCGTTTGTTGGTTTATTATTAGTCTTAAAAACGAAAAATGGTAAATCTGAAGAATAGTGGCCTCCTCACCGATTTCGTTGCGCATGCTCAGTAGCCGTTCGCGCATGCAAAAGTGCGCCAATTTTAAATATGATGACTATTGACTGGTCAATTGTGCAGAATAACCAAGCGTCTTGATTGAAGCAGTTATATATATAATACATGTGTACAGTACATGCGTATAAACAGTACGCAATTATGCGGGGGAGGGGCTCCGCCTGCGGAGCCCCTTCCCCCGCATAATAAAACTAAACAAACTCCCAGCGTGATACCTAACTGCTTGAATTAAGACGCTTGATTATTTGTGTACTGTTAAAGCCCGTATTCATAGCCAGTTTTATAGATGTTAGCCTTACATAGAAATAAACCTTAAGTCGTAGGCAAATAAACCAATCTTCGATTACTTTAATGTGAGATAATTTTTCGTTTTTTTTTTTTTGTTTTTAAGACTAATAATAAACCAACAAACGCTAAAATTAGACCAACAATCATCAGCAAACAACTACGCATCGATTAGGCTTTTTTTTAATTAAAAATAAAATTTTTCCGGCTAATGGCTCCTGCACACAGGACGCAGCAGCGCGGCAATGCGGCAACGCGGCACCGCGGTAACCAATTACCATCTTGCCTTTCCGTTCTACTTCTGAAAGTAGTACGGAAAGGCAGATGGTGATTGGTCACCGCGTTGCCGCGTTGCCGCATTGCCGCGCTGCCGCGTCCTGTGTGCAGGAGCCATAACTTAATGCTAATTTTTCTTTTTTAATTTAAAAAAAAATTAAGAACCAACAAACGTTGCAATTAGGCCAACAATCACCAACAAACGACCAACAAACGATTGAAAAAAAAAAAAATTAATAAAGTCGAAGTTGACCGGCTAAGTTTACAGAGCCGTGGGCCGCAGCCTATGAATACGGTCCCTGGAGCTAACCAATCAGAACGTTTCTCCAAAAGCTGTTTCGATTTTTATGTCATAGACTACGTTTACACGGCGGCTTATAAGCCGAAGTTATAACTGCCGTATACTATCCGATCCAAAACTTTTCTTCTTTTTATCAATATGATTACTTAAATATGAGCCTCTTTCATACTCTAAACATTTGAATTAATCTCTTTTGATATATACATACTAGAAAGTGTAGTTTAAAATCAAAAGAAGCTCTTATTTAAATGATTATTATGATCAAAAGAAGAAACGTTTTGGATCGGATAGTATACGGCAGTTATAACTTCGGCTTATAAGCCGCCGTGTAAACGTAGTCTATAGTTTATGGGTCTGTTCGCGTTGCTTGCACTTTTTGTACTCAGCATCTTCGCTTTCTCTCTCTCCAACGGCCGAATATATATTCATCTCATTTCAAGTGCAAAAATGTTTGAGGCTTTCAAGCAACGCGAACAAGCCTTATGGTGTGCGCGATGGTTAAGGGTCGTTAAGGTTAATAAAGTTGGCAGCACTGTTTATTAAACGCCTGGCCTGACGTCTATGCATGCCAAGCTTCAATGTTCAATTTGAAAGATTGTAACGATCTTTTACGATCCCGCGTGTGTCTTATTTTAGTTTAGCTTTAGCGTCATAACGCTCATCGAGGATCGAGTAACGAGGAATCGCTCTCACAATTGTTGCGGCATTCTCGTAATCGACGGAAAAAGAGCGGATCGACTTGTACAATATACAATAATGAAGCCCGCGTAAGTATTGTAACGTAAAATGTAAAATCAAGTATCGTTGAGTGTCATTCGATAGATCCGTCCTGAGGTTCCGTTCAAGTGCACGCATATAAGAATTTTAAGAGAAATAAAGAGATAAGAGATTGAGATATGGACCGATAACAACATGTTCCAGACGTTCCAAGACTCCAGCTCGTAAGCCAATCGGTCGGCCGAAGGGATCTAACATGATATCTAAAGATCCCGTGCAAGTTTATTGTCGTTTACGGCCCATGCAGTCTCCGACGGATGTATCGTGCATGAGAGTCACGTCTGATAACACAACGGTGGTGATAACACCGCCGGAATCAGCAGCCAACTTTCGTCCTACAACTAGCAAAGAGATACAAACGACGTTCAGTCGTGTATTTACGCCCGATGTGACGCAGAGGGAGATATTTAAAACGGTCGCCTTTCCCCTAGTTGAAAATCTTATTCACGGAAGAAACGGTCTCCTATTTACATACGGTGTGACGGGTAGCGGGAAAACTTATACGATGACCGGGGAACTGCAGGATGCTGGGTCTCGTGGTATCGTGCCTCGGTGCTTGGATGTTATTTTCAACACTATCGCGAATTATCAAACGAGAAGGTTTGTCTTTAAACCTAATACATTAAATGGTTTTGCTGTGCAAAGCGAGGCCGAAGCTATAGATACCGAGGATAGGCAGCGCGAACTGTTGCAAAGGAATGGGAGACCCGGCAAACGGTAAGTTTTTTCCTAATGCTTAATATAACCGAATAGAATTCTCGATAGAGATGGACGACAGTCTATCTTGCTGTGTTAGATCACGTAGGTGTTAAATAACGTTAAACTGATATCACTCGTGAACGTATGTCCAATAGCCGTAAGGTGGACAGCGATGGGGATAGTAATCCGACGGTAGCTCACGAACGTAATGAATCGCAAAGCGTGGCGGTTGAAACGGATAATGTGTATGCTGTATTTGTTACTTATGTCGAAATATACGACAAGGTACACGACTTGTTGGATGAGGACGATATCAGAACCAAGTAAGAGCATTTCCTGAGGAAAACAAAAAAACTTTTTTGCAATCTCGTTATATGTGTTTTTAAAGCACCTATTTATTTCTTTAATTTATACTCAACATAGGACACCGCAGAGTAAAATGAGATTAGAGATTAGAGAAGATGGCAACAAAAATATGTATGTACATCCCGTCACGGAAGTTGAAGTAAAAAGTGCGGAGGAAGCTTTTGAGGTGTTTCAACGTGGACAACGAAAGAGACGCGTCGCGCCTACGGCATTGAATGCAGAATCGAGTAGATCGCACAGCGTTTTCACCATCAGACTTGTACAGGTAGTACACGCTCTTTTTGAACGCGCTCTTGCTACATCAGAGTGATCTTGAAATACAATCGCTCTAACGATTACAATGATTATTCTCCTGCCCATAATAGGCACCTTTAGATCCCGAAGGCGAATATGGAATGCAGTATAAACGGGTCGTGTGCGTAAGTCAATTGTCTTTAGTAGATTTAGCAGGCAGCGAGCGAACGAATCGCACTAAAAACACCGGTCTACGTTTACGAGAAGCAGGTGAGATGGCATCTGCATTTTTCGCATTTCATTTTTCGTATTTCGTATTTGTGAAATTTATGAAAACCTTCAAACAATGCGTACATATTATTGTGTGTAGGAAACATTAATAACTCTCTAATGACCCTGCGATTGTGTTTGGAAATTTTGAGAGAGAATCAGAAAGAGGGTACAAATAATAAAATGGTTCCCCCCTATCGAGATTCCAGGCTTACGTATTTATTCAAAAACTATTTTGATGGGGAAGGACAAGTCAGAATGATAGTCTGTGTAAATCCAAGAGCGGACGATTATGACGAAACAATTGTACGTCCTAAGGCACTATGCAATATATCTATAAAGAAATATGAAATATCATTAATTTCTACAAAAAATTTCTCTTTGTGTGTAGCAAGTCATGAAATTTGCGGAAATGACTCAAGAAGTGTATATCACGAGGTCTAATCCTGTAAAATTGGACCTCGGTCTCACTCCTGGCAGAAGACAAGTGAATAAGGTAATGGCTGTAACTCTCGAATAACATTTTTAATTTCAATTTTGAAATGTGTGCGCGCGCGCGCCTGAATCCAAGTTTTATCACATTTTCAGACACCCAAGGAAACGAGAGGCAAATTGGAGAGAGGCCGAGTGGAAACCGTTGATTTGAACATTGACCTAGGTCTAGTGTTGTACAGGTGTGTTGCAACTTGAACAGCTGTTATAATTCAAATCCCCCCCCCCCTCCCCCGCCCTTTTCCCTCTTTTCCCATGATGTAATCGAATGTCTTTATCACACTTTCATATATTTTAGTTTGGGCGGACGGTTTCCTCAATTGGAGACCATCACCTCGGACAATGATCAAGTAATACTATCTTTAATACAATTCTTGGAACAACGCATCAACAAGCGCAACATACTTCGTGCGGATTTACAAAAGAAACGTGAGACATACAATTTTAGCAAACTTATCTCATAATTAGCTGACTAACGAAGTGCTATGATACGTGGTGATGATGATGATGATGATGATTGGCATGTACATTTCATTCGTAGAAGAGGATTTTAGATGGAAATTAATGGAAATAGAGAAAGAAAATGGAAGTTTAAAAAATGACGTAGCTGAGTTGAAAACTGCAAATACAAACCAGAAAAAACAGATATCGGCATTAGAAGGACACCTCTGTAAAACGGAAAGGCAAATCAATCATCTTTCACGTGAATTAAACAATGCTAATGATGTGGTGCGAAGTTTACAGCAAGAGGTGAGATTCGTATGCCTGCAGTGTGTCTGTTCGCTCGTACGCTACGTTAATTTAAATTTAATATATATATATATATATATATATATATATATATATATATATATATATATATCGTGCATAGGTGAGAGATCGGGACTTGGCATTAAGTCAACGTTCAATAGATAAGCAAAGAGTGAAGCAGAGATATAATACAAAGATGCGAGTCGAGACAGATAAATTGACCAGAGAGTTCGAAATGAAACTGCATCAAGGGCGCGAACATCTTCAGGTAATAATTCTGACTTTATGTTTAATATTTGTTTTTAACTTTTGCGCACATTAATATAAAAATTTAATGTGTCATTATTATGTTATTTAGAATCAAATGAAGAAACAAGAAGCCAAGTTACGCCAAGTAAAGCAAATTGTCGACGACAATAACATTAATCCTGCAATAGCCTCATCGAGAGATCAAGCTCCAGAGTTGACAACGAGAGTGGTCAGTCCAGATAGAGATACCAGAATATCACGAAAGGTTGCCAGTTATGTAATTACTCTTTCCTCTCAAATATCTTTATATCGTCGTGCAAACTTGAAAATTTGTGTATGTATAAAAAAGGTGGGGAAATAACAATTTTGTCATATGTAGGATAGAATAGCCGTTTCGAACCCGAGATATAGACGATCGCAAAGTGCCGACAGATGGATCGATCACAGACCTCAGACTCTGGTGCCGATCGGGACTGTACTGCAACCAGTGATGCAAAGACGGCGAAGCGTAACGCAACTTGCTTCCCCGAAAGAAATTACGGATGGCGCGTCTAGATATTGTCTTGTCGCGCAAGAACACGATACGGACGGAGAACTTGAAACGAAATTATATAAGGTTTCGCAATTTATGCATTTAGAGAATGTTGTTGACACGTAATCAATCTGCAATCTTTATTATTAATATACACAAGTTCAAGATTTCCTTTTTTTTTCCCCCCCTTAAACAGGGCGACATACTGCCAACGAGTGGTGGTGGAGCACAAGTAGTATTCAACGATATGGAGTGTCTGAAACAATCGTCACCAAAGGCGAGGAAACGTACTGGACCTCGTGAAGAGGGAACGGACCAAGTAGATATTGCTACATTAACGAAAACGAAAAGACCACGAGTAATACCCTCCTAACTGAACGTGTCATTCATCGTAATTTACTCGAGAGCGTCAGAGAAGCGAGACATCCATGTAAAATGTATGTTTTCCTTATTTATATGTATTCCATTATTATATAGCAACTCTGTGTAAGAAGAAAAAGAAATTCGTGATGTGTGACGAGACGTGTGATATATTTGATGTATACATATCTCTTTACTCGTTCTTACAATCTAATCAAATCTTTATATCGTAAATCTCTATATTGCAATTATTTTTATTGTTTTTCAACAATATTCAAGATAAACAGCATTTGTTCATCTAATATTCGTACGGGATGGTCATTACAGAAACGTACGGCAATGTATGAATATTATTATAATATTATACATCGATATATATATGTATATGCTACTGTTTTAATATGTTATTATTAAAACGGGACACTAATATAAAAATGAAAAGGTCGCGATGTGAGTGTAAAAATATATGTACAATTTTAGTATATGTGGTAAACGTCTGTGGCGTTATGGATTATTTAAATTGTAAAGATGTATGTGGGCGAAGGAATGGATCTGGTAATGAATTAGTACCCGAGGTATTTCTTCGCAAGTTTACAAGACGGCCCTCTTGCTCCGAGCTGCAATTATATGATATAAGTATATGTACATGCAATCGTAGTCAAATTTTTTCGTCAAATTTTCTCTGCTTAGCGCTGCTCTCGCGACTTACCGGTTTACGAGATTCTCATTGCTGCTTTCCTTTACAAACGTTACTAATCCGTATGAGTTGTGTTTATCCAATGTTCCATTGTAAACTAGCAAGTCGTCCACTAGTATCTACAAGAAACAAATAATTTTAGTACAATTGACAAATTGGAGAATTATCAGTCAGAGAGTATTTCTCTTACCGCAAATTCTTTAACTCTCCTTTGTGGGGTCTTGCCATAATTCCAGATTTTGACCATTGATACCGTAATGGGATGATAAAATATTAAATACACACGATTTGTCTGAAAAATGTATCAGGAATATTAAATGGCCAATAACTGACCATTATCTTTTTGACGGTTTATTTTCGTTTACTTGGCCAGGAAGTATAGGAGCCAGCCAGGCATGCCGTCCGTCTCGAGTATCGTTTGTCCCATCGATAAGTTTGCCCGGTGTACGAATATCGTTATCTATTCCTTCGATTATGTTAACGCTTTCAGGAAATGCGGCTACGTCTAGTAAAATATGATGATCGGCATTACTTAACCATAATCACTGGTGGTGGAAACATACATTATATCGATGGAAATATAATTTACAAATGCAAATTATAATTAGAAATTCTTTTCTTTTCTTTTCTTTTCTTTTCTTTTCTTTTCTTTTCTTTTCTTTTTTTCTTCAGAGAGGAAAGTGTATAAAATCAAGTTGATAATGATCTGTTATAGCGTATAATAGAATTATATATCTTTCATATATAAACTTTCGTACAAACTGAACATACTATCTGTAGTCAACTTTATCTCGTTTCCATGATTGTCATATATCTGTATCCCATTGAGACCAACGTAGTAAGAATCTCCCCATGTAGAGAAAATTATTATTTGATACACGAATCCTCGCGGCATCGACGGAGCTTCGTAGTTGGAATCCAAAGGCTCGAGTTCTAAAAATCGTATACGACACGTACATGAGCACTTGACTGGAAGCTGTATACAGGTACTCTTCTATCGTGCCAACTTTTTGCACGCTGCCGCCTCTCTAATGGCACGTACCTTCGGGCAATTTTATTGAATCGGTGATACGATCCAAAAAATGTTCTTGAGCAGGTGGTTTAAGGAAACTGATTTCTTGGACAAAGTCATAATGGCAAGATCCCGGCGCGCGTCTTAACAGGTAGCCGTCGGCATTCTCGTCGGCATATAACTGTTTACCGTCTAATTTTATTAGTAGCTGTTTTACCTGTGCAAAGAGAATCTCTCTCGTTTAGCTGACCGTTTAGCTTGCGTTATTAATTAAAGTTTTTGCGTTTGAACAATGTATACATCTTACTCCGCAATAAGATAACTCCAAGGATGCGTTGTAATTCCAAATCCGCATTCTCGTTAGGTACACATCCGTATCGAAGGTAACAGTTATCGTAATCCTCTTATCTAACGTTGTATCCGCCAGCCACATGCGATCCATTTCAGTTGTAACATTGTGCCCATCGATCAGTCTCGTTAAATGCGTATCGGCCACATTACAATGCAAATTAGCGTTTACCAACGGGACTGCTGTACCTTGATCTCCGATTAATTCTATACCGGTAAGGCCTACAAAGCCGATGCCGATGCCGATGCCGATGCCGATAAAGATTCCGATTCGAGAGTGCATAATAGATTGCAGCGTTATCTTATTTAATGACGCTACTTTTATTTACTTACCAACCAAATGCTGTAAACCCCAATTGGAAATAATAATTAACTGAATCTCTCTACATGATGGAGGAGCGGTAAGGGTGGTATCGTGAATTTTGCTATCGCTATACAAGCTGGGAGAATTCTCAATAGAATCGTTGCTTTTACGTCTCGCCGAGGTAATCTAAAAAGATCACCCTTATTATATCTATCTCGTTACGCGCGTGTGTGTGCGTGTTGCGTCATGCATGTGCATTATTATAAATAAATGTATCGATGCGCGTGACTCTCTTACATTGTCACTGGTCGTCGTTGCCGTTATTGGGCGAATTATTTCTTTCTCTTCGCAATCGGACGTCCCATTATTGAATTCTATGAACGTATTATCATGTTTTGATATCAATTCCAGAATATTTTCGTCCGTCGTAAATAATATAGTCTACATCAGCCAATATTTTTGTGCATTACGTATAAAATTAATTTCGTGTAAAATTTATTATTATGCGTGACAAAGAAAAGAAGTTTGTGGACTGAGAATACTAGGTAGGTACTCTATAAGCGTACGTATTAAATTAATAGATCACTATTAAATTTATATAGTGACACGCACAATTAACGTTTCTATGATATAGAACTATATAATTTGTACAACTATATACTTATTTCATGATTTGTGATTTATTTGACAAAATCTCTTACATCTCCGAAAGAATCGAGGCTACCCATGTCGTCTCCTGAAGCTTTGGCGATTTCTCCGTAAAAGATGATGATGTCATTCAATTTAATAATAATATCTTTGGCTCCTCTGAAGGAATGTATTCTGGATTTATTGTAGTTCTGTGGAAGAAGGGAGTAAGAAAGAGAATAATTTCAGATCGCGGTGAAGTGTACTTTTATGCACGTACGCACGCACGCACGCACTTTTTTACATCTAGAGATTATTTTACGACAGTCACAAAACAGATAAGGGGCCTTACCCATATCCTGATCATTGCTACAGTAATCGTGAATTCAAATATCATGTAAACGTAATGATGGTCACCATTCGAATAAGGTGTTAGCCATAAATTTGCATCGTCTCTCGTTCGATTAATACCATTAATTAAGTTATTTATAACATGAGGATCACGATCGTTGTTGAGTGATTGACTAGCGCCTGTCGTATGTGCACGTATCTCTTTTATTCTGGCTGGTTCTCCAGTATTTGAGAAAATTTCGATACCATTGAGGCCTACGTAATGTTTGTCACCCCAGGTGGAGAGAATATCAATGATCAACGAGTCTCCGGACGGTAGTTCAGGAATAATAAAATTTTTGTAAGGTTTACCTAAAAATAATGTACACTATTATTTGCATATTACGAGGACGCAGAAAAGTGCAAGACTTTAACACGTTAACTGCCATGACTGTGGGGCGTGCGCGCCGTGACAGCCGGCGCGGCGTCATCGAAGTCTCTTAAAGCGCTTGTAAGTATAAGTATATAATATAGTTAAGTGTGTGGTGTCGTCTAATGTAAAATTTTCAAGTGACATAAATAAATGGTTGACAATGTAACAATGTAAAGTAAAAAGTGCGCTACACTTCAACACGGTACTTGAGCGCGACGATATAAATTTATTTAATCACATTACGCGTTTATTATTTGTCATTACGTGCTCGAGATAATGAAAATTTTACTTTGGCGTATAAAAGGTAAGATGCAAAAAATGCTACTCGCTCGGTAGACAACGCGTTAATGCTCCTATGCTTCTAACGTGTATAATACATGTATATATATATGAAGATGTGAAGATAAAAAGGCACATATCTACTTATAATTTCAAAATGAATGTATGTCAATCTGCTACAAGGCTGATTATTATTAGATTTAACAAATGATTTAACAAAATCGTTTTCACACACAAGTAATTGGTACGAGATTTGAAAAATAAGCTTCTTGACCGATACCGACCAGATAGTATAAATGTCGAATTTCCTTCGTTTTGCGTGCTAAATGCAGAACTGTTGGAACAGTTGTCATCTGACAAATGTAATCGTGTATCTGCGCGATTCGAGACATTTGGTATTTGATGTGACTCGAAGTAAAATTCTTCTTCGTCCCAATAATTTTTATCGGAGCTTGCCAAGTTTTGGAGCGTGGCGCGCTTTTCCATCTGTTTCCTCTCCAAACATGCATCAAATCCATGAAAATCGTCCTTTGTACGATGTTTCGCATTTACAACGGCCGAACAAGCACGTGTTTTTCTCCGCTTAGCTTGTACTTGTTCGTTCTTTGGCGTATTCGGCAGTGATTTACTTGCGGACGTATGTAATTTAATATCAGCATCGATATAAAGATCGCTTAAGCTCGCGCTAGGTTGTTTATCTCTATAAATAAAAATACCACCAAAATGAAATGTTTCACATTACTATATATACTTACTGTACACACCGCTGTATGTATAACTCTTTAAACAATGTTGTTTTATTGTATACATAGATCTCTTACGTATCATCTTCCGTTTTGACGGTGATATTCTTAAAGCAATGCTGGTCATCGATTAAAAATGTTTCCATTTGTAGCGATTCGGCATCATCGTTACTTATGCCAATCCTTTCTATATCGCTAATAAAAAGGATTAAAAAAGGCGAGAGTAAAAAAAGGGTAGAAAATAATCAATACTGTCATATTCATTTTTTAAGAGGTGAGAATAAGTGATATGTAAAGTAATGCTATATATTATACATACTCGGTCATCTCCAGTAACCACGATGGCATTTTAAGCGTGCTGGCAGCCAAGGATGTAGTTTTACTCTCCGTCTTATCATATGTAACATTATCCATACTTAATATTCTCGTTTCGTCGCTGATAAGATCCTCGGTACGCCCACAACTCGACCACTCTTATGATAATAATGGATCGCGAAATTCGCACACATACATACACACACACACACACACACACACACACACACACACGTACGTACGTATAATTTATTACTTTACTAAAAAGTTGTCAATTGCAATTTTTTCACGTTCGAAAGACGTACGCCTATTCATTTTCATGGCTACACAGATTCCAAATTGTTTAACGAGATGTTCAGGACCGATAATAACCGGTCAGAGACAGAGATCAGAGTCGGAGAAACACTTATCCATTGTCGGCTCGTTTCATTCTCGCTTTGTTTGCTATCGTCACCATGGAAACCCAGGAAACCCTTCCTGATCACTGATGTACTTTAGATATGTAGGTAGAAGCCTATGCAAGCCTATGCCTATCTGCCTATATAGGCCATCAGTCAAATTAGACCAAAAAAAGGCTTCTGTTATGAAAGTGATGTGAACTTTTTTATTCCTTTTTAGGCGTGTTGGGGATGTTTAGAAAAGCTTATTTTTGAGTTGTCGTATCACGAGACCCAGAGCTTTTTGAGGGGGGGGGGGGGGAGGAGGAGGGGGAACCAAAATTGCATTTATCTCGTTTCGATTAATAGATAGCACTTTTTCGTTCCTGAGAAAGTTGTAGGGCTTGAAAAAACGAAGAAAATGAGCGGTGACTCGTTCCGATTCGTCAAAAATTGAGAGTGTTAATTGTTATTATATTAATAATAATTTTTCGTAATATTCCATTGAAAATCTCAATGCATACTATTTTCTGTCGGCATTACATTAATGATAGAAAGATTTTCAAGTATTTCTGAATATTAAAGTATACAGAATTGAAGAATATTATTAATTGTGTAAACGCGCCGAGTTCCGAACGCTCGGCTCGACACGCGTGACTTCCGGAGGCTTCCCTGGGCTCAATTTTTGACAAATCGGAACGAGTCACCGCTCAATTTCTTCGTTTTTTCAAGCCCTACAACTTTCTCAGGAGCGAAAAAGTGCTATCTATTAATCAAAACGAGATAAATGCAAAAAACCGCGAAAATTTTGGTTCCCCCTCCCCCTCCCCCCCCCCCCTCAAAAAGCTCTGGGTCTCATGATACGACAACTCAAAAATAAGCTTTTCTAAACACCCCCAACACGCCTAGAAAGGAATAAAAAAGTTTGCATCACTTTCATACCAGAATGTCTAATTTGACTGGCCTAATACACAATTGGCCTGTTCTTTATATAGCTGAACTTCTTGTACTATATATATATATATATATATATATATATATATATATATATATATATACATAATCTTTTATCTTTTTCTCCCCAACATGAAAAGAAAAAAAGAAAAGATGATAAGATGACCGTACAAGAAGTTCAGCTAAAAAGAACAGACTTAATTTTACGTTACAGTGTAATGATTAATGCGCGCGCGCGCAACTGTTGTCATCTCTACTGTGATAACAAGTCAGTTTTATCAAATATGAGAGAAGCAGTCTTTGGCCAATATATAATATTTTATTTCTTACTATATTTTACAAGTATTACACTCATTTCGGGAAGTATATATCAATGACAGCGATGCTACATGTTACTCCATCATACTTTGGTCCACGAATTATACAACAACAAAAATAGACAGCGAACGACACGTAACTGATCGTCATTTTGTACTTTGCTTGTCCTTCCAATGTCACGGTACACACGTATACATCGCAAATTAATATCTTTGTTACATCAAAACTTTCGTATTTTAAATTGTCAGTACTGTACATTCTATACATGTGTGTGTGTGTGTGTGTGTGTGTTGTGTTTGCGCGCGCGCTACACGCTATATACATACAAATAAGTATTACTATACATATTAATTTTAAATATACAATTAATGTGTACGCATAAGGAAGTACAAATTAGAATGTTTTGTAATATATGTTTATAGATGCACATTACAGATGCACAAGTTATTTTATGATGTATAAACATATTGTAATATGACTGTTACAACAAGTACCACAACTATATACTGAATTACCTGATTTTATTCAATTGCGTCCGAGGATTGTTCAAAAAGTCCATATTCTGACCTATATCCGGGAGATTTTCTGACATCTTCTTATCTTAACTTTTCAACATAGTCCTTTCCTACTTCAACGCACCTGGCCCATTGGTGCTCCAGTGCTTCTTGATGCCTCTGACATAGAAATCTTTGTTCTAATTGTCCAACCACTTGTTAACAATAGCCATCACATCTGAATCGGATCTCAAATTTCTCCCTCCCCCCCCCCTCTCTCTCTCTCTCTCTCTCTCTCTCTCTCTCTCTCTCTCTCTCTCTCTCTCTTTCTCTCTCTTAATTCTTGTGAATGTGCTGAGAAGCCATGCCTTTCAGGAACAGATATTTTATGAGTGCATTTTTCACCATGTAACGCTTATCCCATTTGCACAAAGAGAAAAACTTAATCAATTAGGCTGAAATTTTACAAGAACATATAAAAAGGATATATATACTAAATATCACCGGAGTTTCAAGTCCCCGTTCTCACACCTGCATGTAGTTCAGAATATGAACTTTTTAAACAACCCTGGTATATCATTTTGAAATATCGCATCGAATCGTATCGAGTATAACGATACAAGTAAGGCCATTGCGCAATTGTTTCAGAAAACAATCAGTAATTTTAGCAAGTATAAGCAAGTATACGTAGTATTTTTGCTTTTTCGTGATTACATACTAAAATATTTGCCAAAGTATTGTATGATACAAATAACATTCAATTCTTTTTTCCATCACAAAATTTAAATGGCGCGTGTTGGAAATCCTATATTAGATAAAGATGCGAGTTTAGTTTAATTTTGGCACAATAAATCTGCAAACAGAAAGACTTTTAGTAGAGAATAAAGATGTGTATTCAGTCAACTGGATTTCCATTTGTCGGTAAGCTAATACTAAACTAATCTACATTTTATATAGATCCTAATGTAGAGATTTTTATCAAACTTATCAAGTATAAAACAAAATAGTGTTTTTCCCAAAAATATTCTATAATATTCTTGCATTTGGAAAAGTACAGGCATGGTACAATTTTCTTTCTTACAATAATTTGGCATCGTTCATGAATGATATCGAGACTAATGGATACATTAAGTCGAATACGAAAGATACAACGTTCGCTATAAATGTATGTTCAAACTCGTCATGTAATTAGCAATAACTGACTCATATTAATATCTCTGCTAATGTAATATCTGATGTTTTCTTTTTGTTTTAATACACAACACATTCATAATATATGAATAGAGGCCGTCTTATATGGCCGTCAGGTACTTAAAAATCTTCTTTTTCCCTTTCTTTTTAATACATATACACAATTCACTAGTCTTCTTTATATATTTACACACTCTGTGTGTGTGTGTGTGTGTGTGTGTGTGTGTGTGTGTGTGCGCGCGCGTGCGTGTGTGTGTGTACGGCTTTAGTTTACTGACATTTGGAATAATTATGAAAAAATGTCTAGCTGTCTAGCACGGGCAGGTACAAATCACGATTAAAAAATAAATTTGTTCTTATCAAAAACTCTGAATAGACATAAATTAAAGATAGATCTGTCTATCTTAATCAGAAGATAAAAGAAAATATACAGAGTTTACCCTTTGAAAGTGGGAATGAAACTACGTTTTAGAATCTTTAGCATTTGGAAGAAATAGTGTAGAAAATAGTATACAACTCCTACAATTCCATACGAGGCTTTAGTACATTAGATAATTGTGGCATACTTGTGCCAGATGGTCCAAGAACATTCGTCGGGCCTGTTTCAGGAAACACGTGGTTCAGAATCGCATAGTAGTGAAATCCAGCCGCCGCAGCTACGAAAAGATGCCAGATTGCGTGAGCGCAAGGTATACGACCGTCCGATTTGAAAAATACTAAGCCAAGAACGTATATCAGTCCACCCAGTTTCAATTCCGTAATATTGTAATAGTTATACTGTAAAAAGATTTATCGTAAATTATTCGAAATACCTTTAATTAATAAGATTATTCGAAGCCAAATTATTTGAAATGCATCTTGCTCGAGCGAAAAGTTTTCCGTTTTCGTGCTCTTAAAATGAGATTCAATGTGGGTAATATCCCGAAGAGAACGTTACTCTACTTACAACATTAAGGATCGCGACGCTAGGTCCAATACCCATAACCATATAGAAAATAGTTTCGAGCATCTTGTATCTCTCGTGAAAGATCTGCTGGTAGAGGATACCCATTATAGCCATGATCCAGACGACATATCGCATCGCGAACAAAAGCTCGTCGTCTGAGAAATGTTCTACATTTAACCATGGAAAGTAACTGGCCGCTATGAAGATGTAAATCATAGCACGATCGCAACGATGCAACGCATCTTTTAGTTGTCTAAAATATCATACGCGATGAATATTACCTCGTTTACCGTGTTACACCGTGTGACGTGCAAGGTATCGAGAGAGAGAGAGAGAGAGAAAAGGAAAACTAACTGTAAGTATTAACTGACAATGAGTAGGAACAAGTGATTATAAATAACGGTCGAATAATGTAATTGTGTCACCTGTTGTGATTGCAGTAGTGCACACTGTGGAAGAAAGTTGACACTGCAAAGACAAGGATCAAGGCAGTGCCGTATACGCAAGCGGAAACAAACTGAGCCCATGTCGCTGAACGCCGTACCAGTTCGATACTGCCAATTACCGAAGGTACAATCCATATTCCATGAGTCGCCACATTTGCCATATGTTCAATGGATGTAGGAGTATACGCCTCGTTTGTGCATGCCCTCGGATTCATCCACTTTATCCTGCAAGTACATTCACAGTTGCATATCTCGTTTTCAGGTTGCGCCTCTTTTTCCGTTGTAAGCTTTCCGTGTAGAAAGTTTTCATTTAAAAAAAAATTGCACATTAAATTATGGAAAAATTATTAAAAATAATGGAATGATATACGTTCGTACAATTGTGTTGTGCCGTTAGATGCGAATATTGCGAATAGACATTGACAACGTAAAAACCAATAAATATTCTATGCTACTGTGTACAATTTATTTCATCATAAATCGATATCGAATGAAGCAAATGGCATATATTTTGCCGGTCGGCGCTGACGCGACAGGAAACTATTACATCATAAGAAATCATGGAACATGAGCAGTTGTTACATAAAACGAAAGAGGATTACCTAGTTATTACACAAAAGACTATTCAGTTAAATCCGTGCAAAGCAGATAATGCAATTAAATTAAAGAATTCTAAAAATATATATACTATACTATGTTTCTGTGTAGGTTTTGATTATACGTATATATGTGGTACACAGTACAGTAGAGTAGTAGATTAAAAGCATAGTGAATGATGAAACGGTTAAGTAATACATTCCTGGCACAGAGCTTAAGCTTGTTTTTTTCAATTCCATAAGCATTATGTCAAAGTATAAAATACATGGTGCGCATCGAGGAAAAGCGTATATTATCTATCTATTATATTATATGTATGTACATACACATGTGATACACACACAAGTTGTTATATCAACTGCGAGATACCTGCTTGCTCAACTACTTTAAGGAGAGAGGAAACCTGTAATCCACCAAGTAATCCACGCTACAGCACACAGGATTTCTTTCCGCGTGTTCATATCGGTAGAATGGTAGAAGACGCCGCGCAGAGTATGCCGCAGTGCCGCACGCCGCTCGAAGATGCCGATCCTCTCTCTATCTTTACTCCTACAAGCGGTGCTAGTACATTCCGTTAAAGGTTTCACTCTACCTTAAGCCTTAAGGCTTCGATACATGCATGCTTTTCTATCACTTTTAAGCTCGAGTAAAAGCCATACGATTGCAAGGAAGGGTTAATGGAGAAACTAAACGCGACAACTGAACGCGGAATTGTTTGATTAGATAATAATAAGATGTCGAGATTAAAGTACACAATATATTTCTCTCTCTCCCTCTCTCTCTCTCTCTCTCTCTCTCTCTCTCTCTCTCTCTCTCTCCCTTTCTCACGTATTGTGAAAAATGCGACTGGTCCTTTGTTTTGTACATCGTATCTACCTGTACAGAGAAGAATTCAATTCTCAACTACTTATTGTAGCTATGGCAAAACGTGGTATGCATGCGTATAACGTACATTTATCTCACAGCTGTTTAGTGACCCGTGACCCATGACCCGTGACCGGGACTGAGACATGAGACTGGTGGGTAGCCCACAATCAGTAGCAAGGTAACAACTACTCTGGCAGAGCTTTATGACTGTGATAACAATATTACCCACAATAACTGTATAGAGAATATAGAGTCAGCGATATCGCACACATCACTTGGATTTCTCGCGCGCGCGTTTGGTCGTCGGTTAGACTGACCGCGTTAACATCATCGATACATCATTGACTCATGCATGCACATAAATTACTTTGCGTATGAACAGATGCTACATGCCAAACGTCCAGACGAATTCCAAGGATGCAAAAATCCAAAAATGCAAAACTATAATGAGAGGATAAAGATTAAAAATGAACGGAGAGCGGATTACCTAACCTAAACTTAACCTAATCTAATCCAACTTAACAAGATAATACAAATGGTAATACAAATGGGCTAGCAAGCTTTAAAGGGGAGCCCCAATTCTTTGTCTTCCGTTTTGTATATAGGGCGCTCTAGTCAAAGTTAGAAAAACTGCATGTAATAAAGATTAACATCGCCCACGTTTATGTTTACGTTTAGTTTACACTTAAAGGCAGGCATTATAAATAACATAATAAAAAGTAGGATTTTCAACACTTTCAAAGCGCTCACGCACGGCGCTTAATCAATGCTCCATACTCCATACTCCATAGTCCGTATTCGGGTATCTTACTCTTTGATCCGTTGTAGTTGCAGGAAATTTTTGATAGACGCTGTGACAAACTGACGAAGGCAGGTACCGTCCATGACGTTAGATCAGTTGTAATGGGGTGAGATTTAATAATCCAACGGTAGAGAGATCTGATCGGTCCGATATCCCAGTATTCTCAATATTTCCAATCCCGACGAGTATCCGACGGGTCTCTCGGGTAACGTGGTTAACGGCGGCGTAACAGCTGCCGGAGCAGCTGCGTCTTCCATCGCATATCGCTAGTGCCCGACTCGTAACGCCACGTTACGCTCGACATCGAACAATGGGTAGACGAGCGACGAGCCCTCAATTTGTTGGTTCTCTCGAGGAGAACTGGACTCGCGTTTCAGCCGAAAATCCCGACGAAGGCGGCCACTCGCTAGACACCACGCACCACGCACCACGCCTGAAGCAGTCGGCCTCGCGGCCACTCGCGTGGGTGCGCCCAGCAGTGCCCAGCAGTGCCAAGACTGCCCAGCACCCACTCATTCACTCGTTCGCTTATACAATATATAGCCTATATTCTAATACCGTACTGAGTACTGACACTACTGACTACTGATTCAGTACTGTTCCGTACTGATCACCGATGCGAATGGAAATTGCAAGTGTCGCAAATGCTGCCGAGTAGGTGCACACCGAACGACCGGAACGACCGAAAACGGCCTGAGCGGCCCAAGCCCGAGCACCGATGAGCACCGATCAGCTGACGAGTTGGTTTGGTTGCAGACGTTGTGGTTTGCAGTGCAGCCAGCTGACTAGCTGAGCCAGCAGCACTGCACTGCTGCTCTGCCGAGTGCCGAGAGTGCCGAGAGTGCCGAGAGTGCCGATGACACCATGACCAATCATGACCAATCAGCTTCTTCTTCGTGATTGAATGGCACCAATGGCACCGGGCGGAGAGTTAGGGCCAATCAGCCTTCCGTTCTTTTCGAAAATCCCAAGTATAGCGATTGCTCCAGGGACCAGGCGTATATCATTCAAGTTAGAAAAGTGGACATCAAGAAGAAAGTTTCCAACGTGGACGTTTACTCGATTCACCCGAGTTTACGATACATTCGATCACAAAATCGATACTTTAATGCTGAAGGACAATGCGATATTAGGCTTTATATATTTAATTTAATTTAATTTATGATTAACATTATTTGTACGACACGCGTAAAATGAAAGCAAATTCCTATACACAATTCCTTCCTATACAATTGAATCAATTATCGTGTTTATGCTGAAATATGAAAAGTGAGATAAATGTTGTACAACGATGCGCTACAAAGTAAATGTACTTCTTTCACAATTAGAGAAGGAGAAAAAAAAAGATGTGATTTGTCTCTTCTAATCACATTTCGCTTCGTCCTCCATGACATCTGAAAATAGCGTAGTACGCAACTGAAAAGAAAAATGCAAGTAAAAATTGATGGCGTGTACATACTATATGTATAATACGACACGATACGTAATATGTATGACACTTACATTCTGTTTGTCTTTATTCTGACATTGTTCCGAGTCACAGCTACAGTTGTTGCAGGTAACTCCATTCTTACGACACGTGCATATCCGCGTAGCACATTTAGTTTTACAAGCGCACTTTATCGGGCTCTTATCGGGTTCGTTTTCCATTTTAAAAGTCAATCGTTGAATGGAGAGTTTTGATTTATTCTATATAAATTAAAGAAGATAATTATCCAAAAAAATAAACAAGATAATTCCCCCTCAAAAATAATAATAATAATAATTTCACGCAATTATACAAATTACGTAGCTGTTTTGCACTTGTCTACTTGATAACGAAAAAAAAACTGTGTAGAAATGGAAAAGTAAGCACCGTAGAGATATTCGCGACGTTTGTAACATTTGTCGTTAAGATTGAGACACAGCTTCTGTAAAAAAGCGTCGTCTACAATGGCAGCAGGAGTAGTGGATTAAGATTATAAGACGTCTGAGTAAGTTGGTCTACTCAACCATTTCGCTTACGGCCTTACTCTACGCCCTATTACGCCGGCTAGAAAACCAGCTTACTCTGACGTCTTATAATCTTAATCCACTACTCCTGCTGCCATTGTAGATTGTAGACGACGCTCAACACAAATTTACCTGCAACTTTTGTATGCGACTGTAAAGCGGGGTCTTTTTCCAATCTGGATCTTTATCGACATCGTCCTCCATCATTGAACTATCATCGTGCGATAAGTAAGCATTCTCGTTGATTACCTCTATTTTACTTTCCCTCTTTCTTTTCTTAGACGGTGATCTTTCATTTGTATTTAAATTATTCTCTGTTAAAATCTAAAACGCATAATAAATGATAAATCTCTCAACTGTTGTTTCTCAGCAAACACACTCGAAGAACATGTTTGTTTCTGACATTACTTCTGACTTGCATAAAATTCTTTATTCGATTACCTGTCTTTCAGATTTTGTCAAAGTTTCAATATCGCTAGAGGACGTCTCAGACGTATCTCGCGGACGAGACATTTCATTTACTCTATCCCGTTTTTCATATTCCTCTAGTCGCGCTTCCAAGTTCCGATACTTTTCCTAAAATGTCACAAATTACCTTTGTAATTAATTTAATCGAGTGCGTATTTTAGATATGTAAATTATTTAATATGTAAAGAAAATTACACGTGTATGTACAATATAATACTAACTTTCAATTCGTCATACTTATAACATTGTTGCTTCCTGTCTTGCGTAATTATATGAAATGCCGTTTCAAATGCCGCCTTGGCGTCCGCTATTGTACGTATTATGTTCCATCTGGCGCTTGTCCTAGTTTCTAAAGGAAAGAACGGAATGTGTCTAACACGGCTCGCTACCATAGAATGCCTGATAAAGTTACATGCATAACTTGAGAGATTTTACCCTGGTCTGACTCGAGAATCTTTTGCTGCAGATCTGCAATTTGTGCGTTACGCAGTTCTATGAATTCGGTAATAGTCATAAGCTCCTCTTCATCCGGATCGCTATTTTTTTTAAGTTGCTCCAATTGATGCACCAACGAAGCTCTATCTTGCATCAGTTTTTCAAGAGAATAATCCGCTTCTACGGTGGCCATTAATACTTCCAATTCCTGAGCCATCCAAGTTTTTATCTCCTCTTTGCTATTGGCCTTCCTTTCCTGACGCTGCATCGCCTTTCTCTGCATCTCCAATGCGCCCTGTATTACACAAGTACACAAAGTCGTGCCTAGCTTAATAGAAGCGTAATGACAGAATGTTATACATTACAAAGGCTTCTAACAAGCCTTCCTCTGTTTAATAAATAAGCAAGCCACCCGCACCCGTCAGATAGATTGTCGGCCAAGAAACGTACCTTTAATCTTTTGTTAACTGCAAAGGCCTCCTCCATTTTTCTCTTAAAGACGTTCTCTTGTTTATTATGTTCTATTTTCATGCGTACCATTTCGTAAGCACGCTTACGATCCTGTGTTCGTAATTTATTGATTTCCTTCTCCTTGGATTGTTTCCACTTGGTAAAATTATTTGCGTCGTTGCGCATCTGCCTGATAAGCTTGACTCGAGTTTCCTTCAACGACTGTATCTCACTGGAGAGAGTTTTAATCCTTTGATCCTGCTTCTCTTTCCCCTTGATTACCTTGTTCTGTTCCATGCACTTGCGTGTCAATTCCGCTATCTTTCTCTCCAATTCTTGCACCTTTTTACGACGCGTCTCAGCCAATCTGTGCGCGAAGAGAATTCCGAATAAAGTAAAGGGGATTAGCGTCTGTCTGTCTGTCTCACCAATTACACATCAACTTTGGACTTACTTGGAGCTGACGTTGTGCGCGTGTACCGATTGTAAATGTTCGTCTTTTTCCGCATGTAGCCGTTTGAGTTCTTCCTCCATCTCAATGATGTTCTTACGGCTTTCGGCAGTTTCTTGCGTGGCGCTTTTTATGAGTTCCGACACGAGGCTTTCTTTAAGCGCCAGTTCCTTATTAATATTTTGCACCTCGTTGTTTCGCTCCGCTTGCCGTAAGGTGTGCTCCTCTTCCTTTTTGTCAAAGTAATCCAAACTGTCTTCGACATTGTTCGATTCCTCTGCACGTACAACACGTCCCCCCGCTACTACATCCTCCGCCACGTGCGAGACGCAATTTTTGGAGTTGGATATTTCATGATTTATAAGCTCTTCAGATGCTTTCCTCTCATCATTTTGGATATCTGTGCGGGTAAAAAATAAGAGAAGAGTTACACAGAGACTCGCCAAAATTGGATTATTTGCGACATAATTAACGCAACGTTGCGTTAATTCACGCTGCGAAAAGCAGCGTCTCTCTTACCCAACATCCTTTCGTATATCGCTTTTAATTTATTACGCTTTTCGTCATCGATTTCGGCAGAACAAGTATCGAAATCTTGTAAGACTTGCTTGAACTCGTCTAATAATAATGCCATGGCAAATCTAATTTTTTCTCGAGCTTGTTCTGCCATTTCCGCTCGTTCGTGCATAATTACAATTTCTCCTAAATTCAAATTTAATTTTTCCGTCATGTCTCTGAGTTTGTGCTGTAATACACAATATTTCTCTTCGAGTGCCTCATGCTCCTTGGGACACGTTATGCCGAGTTCTTGACTCACAAGGGCCAGCCGCAATTCCTGAACCAATTTGTTCAAGCGATTGATCTCCGCTACTTTCGGATCTTGATTCACGATCGGCTTGTTCTTTATCTTGCGCGCACGATCGGCATATCTCAACGTACTAAGAGTTTCATCTAAATTATAATCTGCAAATCGATTTTTCATAATGAAATACGTTAAGATACGAATGGGCGCCTGCCTCTAGTTGGACAGATAAATGGACAGATTAGACAGGAGAGATTAGCATGCGAATACCAACCGGCTGGACTGACACAGGCGACCATAAGCGTCATGGAGTTGCCGCCTAAAGAATCTTGTAACAATCGCGTAAGCTTGCTGTCCCTGTATCCTATGTAAGTCCCAGAGGCACCGTCACCGAGTTGCGAGATGACATTCCCTAGAGCCAGTAGTCCCCTGTTTATATTTACGCCTTCTTTAAACCGTTCGCCGGTGGCTTGAGTTTTTTTGCTACGTTCGGATCCAGCTAAATCCACTAAATGAAATTTCGCCACCGTTGCTGTATTCCTGCTTGAAAAAAATCCACGTATCTCACAAATTTGGCGACGCAAGATAAAAGATCGGTAGGAAAAGACGACAGGAAAAGAAAAAAGCAGCGGTTATCGTGGAGGAATTATCGTGAGAGATTGAAAACTACTTACGGATCATCTCTCTTTTGCTGGCGTATGCATAACGTAAATATTGCGTGACTACGACTACTGTGCGCATTCATAGCGGTAGCTCCCGTTACGCGACCCATGGAACCTTGGGCTAAATACTCTAACGTCTCTTGAGCGTTCGCAACTTGTTTCTCGGTCACGCCAACAATTCTTATGCTTTTCCCATCCTCTCTAATATCTACGATGGATTGACTTTTCTGCTTGTTGGACAAGAGATCGTACAATTGTTCTTGATACAATTCCATGAATGAGACTGCAACTTTAAAGTTCCAGTCTTCCTTGGATTCAATTATTTCAAATATGTCGTATACAACTCTCGGAATAATACCCTTCTCTCCCACACCTGTGTAATTGGTGCCCATGGAATGGGTCTTACCACTACCAGTCTGTCCATATGCCAGTATCGTAACGTTATAGCCTGATAAAGAAAGAAAGAGAACCATTGTTTACCTTTAACGTAACGCAAGCGCAATATATTATCTGAAAAGTCGAGTTTGCAGAGATTGGTAAAGGTGAGAAAATATTTACCTTACCTTGGAAAGTATTATCTACGAGTCGTTTAATTGCCGTATTATAAAAGTCCTCTTGTCCAACGTCAGGAGGAAATACGTAATTGTACGTGAATGCTTTGTCGGTATTGCATATGCGAACTTGGTGTTCTCCGGGTACTGTGTCTAAGCATGCTTGACAGCCTTTCTCTAGCTCGCTCTCTACCAATGGACGGATACGTAGAGCGACGCGAACAGTATCGTCGCACATCTATAGGAACAATGTTACATTAAATAAATATACATTCAACACACACTTTCAACGTCTTTGAAAAAGTCTCTCACCAAGGGATCTTGACGGTCGTATGACCGTTGTTTGTGAAAGTACACCAAAGAAAAAGAGGAAATCAAGTCAAGTCGGTATTGCAAAGTTGCGAAACAAATATTTAGCCGTTACATGTCATTGTACAAACAAATAATTGTTGAACGTAAGACAACGTTTCGACAAAAGAGAGGAACGTTGTAGGAATGATACAGAGGAATAAAAAAAACAAAACTACTATGAAAATCCCCCCCCCCCCCCCAAAAAAATTGTTGCACAAACTTTGTTATATCGTTGAACCGCAACATCTATCCACATTTACCACATCTATACAGCAATTGTCCCCGAGATGTTTGTTACGACCGATTTCACAGTCTTCGATTAACGTGATCCTCCGATTTTAAACTCACTCTTCGTCTCTTTCTAGGGGGACAGTTAGAAAGGGACGAAGAGTGAGTTTAATCGGAGGATCACGTTAATCGGAGACTGTGATATCGGCCCTTTTAGTCTCACAATCAGAGAATCCAAGGGAATTGAAGGAAATTCGTTTTGCAAGACATGCTTACCTTTAGGGCCGGTTGGGGCCGGTCTCGACTGTCGAGTGTCGAGTGTCGAGTGCTTTCGCACGGAGCGTGACCAAGCGTGACAGAACGTGACAGAATCAGACAGAACCGAGGTAAGTACGTATTCGAAGAAAATTCTACCGGTCTCGTACACAAGACAATAGGCGAGGCTTCCCGGCTGTTGCAGACTGTTGACACGAGCAGACACGAGACACGAGAAACGGGGACGTATACGTACATACATGCGTCGTATGCATGTCAGGGCAAGGGGGCAAGGGCACAGAAACAGAAAGACGTTAAATTTCAAACAATTTTAAATTCACTTGACACAGCGAAGTAGGGGTACATAACTAGAGGAACGATCATTCGTAACCAATCCCGATGGAAGGTCCATCTGCGCAATCTCAATATCCGATGTTTTGATGTATGTATATTTTCCGATTGGAGAATTGATATTTTTCTAGGAACTTTAGTTGTATCAGTGTATTGTCCACGATTTTTCTCTGCCCCTAGAGATCCTTCTCCTTCGGGCGGTTCGAGAATCGAGAATCGAGAGTCGAGAATCGAGGTTCGAGGTTCGAGGTTCGAGTCTTCGAAATCGAATTTCGTGGTTATTGTCGATCATGTCGTGATCATGGGCTCATGGGCATCATATGGCGCAATATGGCCGCCATTCATGTCTCGATAAACGATTAACCGGATTAACGAATGACTTATGGCAGTATGGCTGCGGTCAACTTGACGCTACGAATGCTTCGAAGCATTCCTCTTCTCCTTTCTTTCAACGAAGAAAGAAGGAGAAGAAGAACGCTCCAAAGTATTTGTAGCGTCAAGTTGACCGTAACCTATATACAATGATTGAATGATTCTCCTCCGTGATTCTTGATTCTCCTATGTAGTATGTCCCATGATGTAAGAAGACATGTATGCTCGTAGATAAATGAAAACAACATCGCATGCGATCGCATGATAAAAAATATCACGTTGCATCGCAACTGATTAACCTTCGCTAATAACCTTCACTGACATTTTACGCGCGAGGAATACATATACATACTCGTGTGTTTCAGAAGTATCAGAAAATTATCCTTGAGCAATTAAGCGCGATCGGCAGTAGCCAATGATCGTAGTGACTATATATATTTACACGGCGGCTTATAATCTGGTTTAATAACTATTAACTACCGTATACTATACTAATATGTACTTACCCGAGCCAAAATTTTTCTTTTCATCATATATGATCATTTTTAGATACGAACCTTTTTTGATACTTGAACTACAACCTTTTATATTATAGTTTTATTCACTATATATACGTTTACATGTGCATCAAAGATTGATTTAAATGTTGAGAGTATCAAAATTATAGGTTCATATATATATTTATGATAAATGATCGTTATAATCAAAAGAAGGAAAACCTTGGATCGGATATAGTATACGTACGATATAGTTATATATATATATATATATATATATATATATATATATATATATATATATATATATATTAAACCGGATTATAATTATAAGTCGCTGTATAAACACGTAGTCCGCAGTGATACGTGATATATATATATATATCTCTGACTATACTTGTACACAAGAACGTAAAGTAACAAAAATTAATTATACATATTATGATTATATAAACTTTATACATATATATATGTATAGATATACATATATAATAGGAAAAATAAACTCGGTTTGATTCAGCTTTGAGCAGAGTTTGTTACAATGCTAGATAGACATGTTGTACATATAACGATATAACGATATAACGCTTAAAACAGAGCCTTTAATTTCTGTTGGAACAACGCTCTATTATTGAACTAGCCGCTAGCGGATCACACGCGTCGCTTATTCTTTCTCCGAGTCCGAAGAAAAGGAGGAAGGAGGCGCAAAGCGTCTCGGCTACCCGCGCAACAAGCGGCAACACGCGAGACGCGAGGGCATCAGGGCACCCTACCAACCACTAGGAACGGCAAGTAGTAATTTCATCGTATATAAGTATTATTTTTTCCAATCGATATATTCAGCTATAAGGTACTTTGAAGGGAAACTTGGAAAACCGGCATCTGGGAAGCCAGGGAAGCCAGGATACGTCAGACTACTTAATAATATAGCTACTATATAATAGCTAGTGGACATGGCACTTACAATTAGTGTCAAGAGAACAAATGCTACAGCTCTAACGTCTCTAACCACAAGATCTACGTGACTGCGTGTCAATCATCGCGATCGAGAGATGCAAAAATGACACATGTAAAATTATTTAGCGAGAATCGGCAAGTACACAGTGACGGTTTTCTCACGAATCGAGGGATAGTCTTCTTTTCTCGTTTACGTCCGATAGTAGTAGTAGTAGCAGCAGCAGCAGCAGCAGCAGCGGCAGCAGCTCTTATAATTCGTAAATTCGTTGATCGTGATCGTGACAGAGGCTACAACACCGGTTGTTGAGAAAAGTTTGGATTTGGAATTGATTGGCGCACGGCACGGCACGGCTGACGGCGCACGTGGGCCAAGCCGAGGTGTGCAGGGTTTCTCCGGGAGCTATGGAAACTACTTCTAGCCGTTATTACGATGTCGTTTATAAAATATCATCTCTTACCGGTATGTGGCCGTATCTAAGGCCAAAAACAAGAGCGTTACGTATCGCCTTGTTAACCGCAGTCTTGTTAACTATATTCGTACCACAGGTAACGCACGTGATACGCATGTGATAATTACCGATTCCGACGAATCGACGAAAGAATTTGTTAGAAAAACCGACTGTAAGCGACTGTACCTTTTTTTTCCAGATAGCATATCAATTTATGTGCAAGAGAAACTTGCATTGCACTTTTCAGGCAATGACAGCGTACTTACTGTCAATCGTAGCTCTATTGAAGGTGTACACCTTTCAATTCAACACTCGTACAGTATGTTTCGTAACATATAAGTACGCGATTATATAGTCCAACCGAAGAGGTTGCGAGTTAATTAGAAATTTAAAAAGCAGAAGCGGGAAGAGAAAAAAAAATATATATATATACGTATTTTATCTTTAACTCTTAATTTGTAAGAGACGGACACCTTGACATTAACAAGACTATATCGATCGATGCTCTTTACCAGATTAAAGGCCTCACTCAGCCCTTGTTCTGTGCGTGGAAAGAATTAAATACCTCTGAAGAGTACGAAATTATGAAGTCTTACGCCGCGAATGGTAGACGATTCTCTTTGGTATATTCCGGTAAGATATATATGACTATGAGATATCCGAACGCGAGAAGGCGCGTTAATTAATTCTCGATTTTCCCAGGTATTTCGCTAATTATATCTCGTGTATGTATTATACGTTGCAGTATATTGCTTCGCGGCGATATTCGTGTTCATGTCAATGTCCCTAATACCGCATACCCTCGATATCGTGTTGCCTCTCAACGAATCTCGCCCCGTATTACCGCCGTATCGAGGATACTACTTTGTCGATATCCGAGAGTATTTCTTTCAAATATTCTGGCATGCCGTCGTGGCCTGGGAGATCGTCATAGCCGGTATAATTGCCCACGATTGTTTGTTTGTAACGTATGTCGAGCATGTTTGCAGCATGTTTGCTATAACCGGGTAAGGAACGAATTTATAATCGTTGCACACACAGAAAAATAATAATTCTACAGCCAAGAAAAGCAGTTACTTATTTTATTTTATTTCTTTTAAGTGAGTTTTCTCTCAATGAAGAATATTTTCATACTAATAGTTTTCAAATATCTTGACACGAGTCAAGAATATTGTTTTGAGTAAATGTAATTCTTACAATGACTTTGTGGTAGATTTACTAGATTTGCGGATATACAAGCATACCATTTACTTAATCCGCAAATATATCATAAAGTCATTGCAAGAATTACATTTACTCAAAACAATATTCTTGACCTGTGTCAAGATATTTGAAAACTATTAGTAAGAAAATATTCTTGGTTGAAGAAAACTTATACTTAAAAGAAGTAAAATAAAATAAGTAAAGTGATTTTCTTGGCGGTAGAATAATTATTTTTCTGTGTGCACAGTCAACACAAAAAGCTCACGCCAAAGCACACCAAAGCATCTCGTTGAATATGTGCCTCACATTCAACAGAGTCAAAATTGCATAAGCTATGTATATGTATATGTATATGTATACAGGTAATATTTACAGATTTCATTACGAACATTTGTTTCACGATTGTGAGAAAAAAATTGAATTTATGCCATCGATAAACAGCGACGCGACATATTCCAAGAGAGTTGCATTCCTCGTGCGTAAACACCGCGAAGCTTTAGAGTGAGTGTGCACACGTACGACGTGCGCGAGTCGTGAACATAGTATAAAATTTAATAAAACGTAACGCCCAGATTTACATGGCATAGAAATGAACTCACTCTCTGGCTCACGATTAGAATTTTGCTCTTCTCTCTTTCTCGTTTGTCACAGATATGCGCAACTTCTCGAAGACACGTTTACCGTGCCTTTTGCTATGCAGATGTTGATAGTAACGATAGGGATGAGTATTACTTTGCTACAAGTACGTTTAATAATAATAATTCTTACAAGATCCGAGACACCCAATCTCTGCACAATGTATTCAAACATTATATTTTTCGTGCTGCAGATTACACAGGACACTAGCGATATCTTAGAAGCAACGAGGTACGTGTTCTATATCGTTGGTCAACTGATTCATTTGTTCTTCCTTAGCTTCGAAGGACAAAGGTTGATAGATCACAGCCACCAGATACACGATAAGATGTAAGAGGTTTGCAATTATTTTCGATTCACTAGAAAAAAGAACCGTGTGACTTGCATGTTTATACCATGTATGTATATATGTTTGTTATTTCTTGTATTTCGTGTATCTTAAAATAAAAATATCGCAGGTATAGCAGCTCTTGGTACAAAGCATCCATGAAATTACAAAAGATAGTCGTGCTAGTGATGATGAGGAGTTTTCACCCGAGTTTCTTAAGTGCCGGCAAAATTTATATTTTCTCGCTACAAAGCTTCACTATGGTAAAGAGAGAATTGTTTCGGGCCGCAAACCGGTTGTCTCGAAGATTTCTTATACACATAATGACACACGATGCTCTTGCTTTAAAGATTCTACAAACCTCAATGTCGTACTTTACGGTACTCGCATCCTTTCAGTAACCACGTGACTTCCTATGTCCAACAATCGAGCGACAACAGCCATCGAATTGAGCCATCGAAAACAATATACACGTGTCTCTCTAATACTTTTATTACATAATAATATACTTTTGTTAACCATATTATACGTAACACTGATAATTTGTATACCTAACTTATATCAAGTTTTATCAGTATTTAAAGGTAAGAGTCTCTCTCATCGTTAAACATAGATTTTACTTTCCGAATGAAGAGGTTGCTTCCAGAACTACCGTGACAAGAAAAAGAAGTACTCCACTGATCGATAAGTTCCATACGGGGGGGGGAAGCTTGCATGCAATTGCTAACACGCTGAGCGACACGCCTACCAATGGGGCTTCACTTTTCTCTACCTAATATTTAGTGTCAAAGGAATGAATACCACTATCGTCCGAATACAAACTATGTCGTGCTTCGTGGAAACGATTGCGACAGCTGTGTCGTGGCAATTACATGAGAAAACATTGTAGGCGTGTAACATTTGCATCATGCATGACCTGTCCAAGATCTTGAATTATCCTTCGTACCAAGAGAATGGAGTCTTCTAGGTAAGATAAAAGTCGAAATCAGTTATCGAGACAAAGTCAGAGACGAAAGACTCTATATCTGTGACTAAAACTATTAAACTATGAACGTCAACTCGAGTCACTATTATGATCTTGTTAAGAAACTGTCGTCATTATCCGGCCAGTGGCCCTATCAGAGACCAATAACGAGGTTGATCTGTGTGATCTTGATGACTTTGAGCACGATTTCTATGATTATTCCACAGGTAAAATCGGTAATTCTCATAATAAAAGTGCAATAGCGATAGCTTAAACATTTGAATTTCTAGATAGCTAAATTTGTTACATGCCAAGGAAACTTGCAATGTATCCTCTATACTATGTCGTCCTATATATTGACCACTATAACATTGGTGAAGCTGTATACGTGTTACTTTAACCGATGTAAAGTACGTAAAATTATTTCATTTCTTGCGGTGTGTTCGTATTACATGTATAATATTATGCCCAAGCGTACACAATATAACTATATGTTTACGCCTTGGTTTACACGTTACCATTAATCGGGTTTAATAACATCAGTAGTTTTATATATAAACGCTTAAATCCGATTTTTATAACACCAGTTGTTGATTACTCTGCACCCGTTGACGATGAAGAGATGTAGACTTATAAATTCGGTTTTGAAGAAACGTGTAAAGGCCAAGCGAGTTGTTATATATATATATATGATTGTATTGCCCCAACTTATAAGATAAAATTATGAAAAGTATACATATATCTGCTGTATTTCTTTAACAAGATCAAGATTTCATTATTTGGAAATAAAATAATATCTCTTCGTGTAAATAAAGTGCATTTTAAGAAATTATAACTATCAGATATTATTAAACCCGATTGATGGTAACGTGTAAACTTACAATTAGTCTCAATATCTTATATCGTGAGGTTGTATACTACCTTGATCAAAAAGTTCCCGGAATTTATTCAGAAAATGCAAAATACAAGTTTATTCATCAATATTAATATTGTCCCCTTCAAAGTACTCCCCATCGACTGCAACGCACTTATGCCAGCGCTTGATCCAATCCTCGAAACATTTTTTATACTCGGTGTTCGGTATGGCCATCAGAGCTAGCCGTCTTCGATTTTTCCATTATCTCCTCTGGGCTGCTAAAACGCGTTCCCCGTAGTGGTTTTTTTATTCGATTGAACAGAAAGAAGTCGCAGGGAGCCAAATCAGGTGAATTCGATGGCTGTTGGATGGTATTCGTTCTGTTCTTGGTCAAAAAGTTGCGGATAATGATGGCATTGTGCGACGGTGCGTTATCATGGTGCAAAATCCACGCCATCGAATTCACCTGATTTGGCTCCCTGCGACTTCTTTCTGTTCAATCGAATCAAAAAACCACTACGGGGAACGCGTTTTAGCAGCCGAGAGGAGATAATGGAAAAATCGAAGACGGCTCTGATGGCCATACCGAACACCGAGTATAAAAAATGTTTCGAGAATTGGATCAAGCGCTGGCATAAGTGCGTTGCAGTCGATGGGGAATACTTTGAAGGGGACAATATTAATATTGATGAATAAACTTGTATTTTGCATTTTCTGAATAAATTCCGGGAACTTTTTGATCAAGGTAGTATGTATATGTATATATTCATATATACATTGTGCGCGTGCGTGTGCGTGTGCGTATGCGCGTGTTTGTTCCATTGTTAGAACATATTAAGCCACGAAGAAAAGTTTATCATTAATCGTTGGTACGTCGCTAGATGAAAGTTCTCATTGATCAGTTATTCGTTGATTGGAACGAATTGGAAACACCAGAAGAGTATGAAATTATGAAGAGATATGCCAAGAACGGGAGGCGATATTCTTTAGGATATTCGTGTAAGAATGGCTCAAGCAATTTCCAGCTTTATGTCCATCTCTGTCTATTTTGTTTACAGAATTTTACACCATTTAATAACTACCGCTTCGTCTGTGTTGCAGTGTATTACTATTTTGGCGTATATGTGTTTATATCTATATCCCTCATACCGCAAGTGTTGGATGTTGTTTTGCCTCTCAACGAATCCCGCCCTATACTGCCGACATATCCAGGATATTACTTCGTTGACGAGAGGAAATATTTCTTCTACATTTTCTCACATTCTATAATGGCTTGGGAAATTGCTGTGACTGTGATAGTCACCCACGACTGCATGCTCCTAACTTACATCGAACATGTTTGCAGTATTTTTGCACTAGTCGGGTAAAAACAATTTAGTCTTGTTAGCAAAATTGTTGCCACGCGTATATCATTGCGAATATATTTGCAGATTTCGGTTTGAACGATTGATATGTAATGATGCCATGAAAGTTTTACATTCCCATATAAGTGACGCGTACAGCAAACGAATTGCATTCTCCGTGTACACGCACCGAAAGGCTTTAAAGTGAGTAATGTCAATGTAGAGAGAGAGAAAGAGAGAGAGAGAGAGAGAGAGAGAGAGAGAGAGAGAGAGAGAGAGAGAGAGAGAGAGAGAGAGAGAGAGAGAGAGAGAGAGAGAGAGAGAGAAATTTCAATTCGTGTCATTATTGTATCTCTCACTCTTGCCATAGATTCGCACAACTGATCGGAGATACGTTTTCATTAACGCTGACTATACAACTAGCGCTAAATACAATAATGATCAGCATTACCTTATTACAAGTACGTGTTTATCCATTCCAAGTTTCTATCCAACATGTGTTCCTGACACATTTGAAATCAGATAATCACATCACTTTTTAAAATTACAAGAAATTAAAGGCACACATGCGCAAGGAAATAAAATATTATATTTTTCGTATTGAAGGTCACACAGCGGAAAGCCAGTATTTTAGAAATGATAAGGTACGTCATGTATGTCGTTGGTCAATTGATTCATATATTCTTCCTTAGTTTCGAGGGACAAAAATTGATAGATCACAGTCTTCAAACCCGCGATAAAATGTAAGACGAATGATTTTGTGACAATTATTTTATTGGAATTTAGTTAGCGCATTATTCAAGCGTTACAGCTATAACAGTCTTTGGTACGAAACGTCCACCAAGTCGCAAAGGATGCTTCTGTTTGTGATGCAAAAGAGTCTTCAACCAATCTTCTTAAGCGCTAGCAAAATTTTTATTTTCTCAATGGAAAACTTCACCATGGTAAAAATTATAATACACATACAATATAACAACAGTTTATTTAGTAACATGTGTTTTAAGGTCGTGCAAACTTCAATGTCGTACTTTACCGTACTCTCGTCTTTGGAATAATTAAGCAAAGCGATCAATGTCCAAAATGTCAGTCCTGCATCCAGTCCGTTCGCAAAAATCACAATTTTGACGTGTTTATATCAAGGCAAGTATATTACTTATTTGCGCGTGAGTAACAGTTTATAGCAATAGTGTAACGAACTGTAGCGAATTTGTATCACTCGCTTGTCTCTGTATATTAATTGATACTTGAAATCAAACGAAAGTTGAATTGTGAAAAAATAGACGTACTTAACTCTGAAGCTTTTTGTGTAATAAAAGAAAAAAAAAACATGTAAAAATTGTTGGCTTATTATGGTTATGAGTTATGAGTTATATAATAAGGTTCAATAATTTAGAAAAACTGATCTTTACATAACGCAATATACATATATGAACTTGTATCGATATAATTTCGCAATACAATTACAAGGTATTTACAACTTACTCACTCATTCACGGTTATCACGCGAAAAATGTAAGGTAAAGTTGTCTTTTTTCCTCACGACCATCCGCAATGTCGCCAATGTCTGCTAAAGTAGTCTGTCGTGCTTTTTAATTCGTCAAAGATTGATCTTAAACTGATTCTCTGCTGTCAATTGCTTTGAATAAAATTACAGTATATACAGTAAAGTCTATATGTTCTTTCATTAGTTCCTGGAAAGACAAAGAGAAAAGTGAAAGAACATCTTACCACCCTTACATTAAAAAAGACTGAGGAATTTTTTTTTAATTCTATAATCGATACGTTCCGCATGCGGAAAGGAATTCGCAAACTATTCTTACCAATGAACATCTAGGTAAATGTCTTATCATTTTTCTCATATTCTTGAGTCCGAAACTTTTGCTACGTATCTCTTATAGAACAGGAATAATAATTTTGTAGACTCCAAAATGAACCATCGAAAACGATATATATATAATACATTTTTACATTACGCTATTTACACATTATTACGTAATAATGTATAAGTAACGTAATGTAAAAATGTATAGATAAATTTTTGTTTATCATATATACGTAATACACTGAAATTTGTATACCTAACTTATATCAAGTTTTATCAAAGGTAAGAGTCTCTCTCATCGTTAAACATTCAACAGATTTTACTTTCCGAATGAAGAAGTTTCTCCCAGAAACCTTCTTTTCCTCCCCCTGCTATGAGGAGGAAAAGAAGCACTTTACTGATCGATAAGTTCCATTCGAAGGGAACCTGCTGGCATGTGTGCTAAGCGACACGCCTACCAATATCATGGGGCTTTACTTCTCTCTACGTAATATTTAGTGTCAAAAGAATAAATACATAATATGTACTACTGTCGTCCGTATACAAGCTATATCGTGCTTCGTGGAAACGATCGCGACAGCTGTGCCGCGACAATTATGAGAGAAAACACTGTAGGCGTATATATACATTTGCATTATACATGACCTGTCCAGGATCTTAAATTATCTCGCGTACCAAGGGCATGGTACGCGAGTGCCCTCTCTCCTAGGTAAGAATAAAAGTTCGAAATCAGTTATCTAGACAAAGTCGGAGACGAAAGACTATTTGTTGACTAAAACTATGAACGCCAACTCGAGTCACTATTATGGTGTTGTTAAGAAACTATCATCAGTGTCCGGCCAGTGGCCCTATCAGAGACCAATAACGAGACTGTTCTGTGTGATCTTGGTGACTTTGAGCACTATTTCTATGATTATTCCACAGGTATAATCGTTAATTGTCAATAAAAATTATATAGCGAGAGCTTAAACGTTTGAATTTTTAGATAGCTAAATTTGTTACATGTGACGGAAACTTGCAATGTATTTTTGAAACTATGACGTCCTATATGTTGACAACCGTAACATTGGTGAAGCTGTATACGTGTTACTTTAACCGATGTAAAGTACGTAAAATTGTTCATTTCTTTTGGCGTTTGTATATATTATGCAAAATGCCGAGAGTATACAATATCTCAAACTTAATGTTTGTGTGTGTGTGTGTGTGTGTGTGTGTGTAAATGTATTAGAATGTATTAGGCCACGAAGAAAGGTTTATCATTAATCGTTGGTACATCGCCAGATGAAAATTCTCATTGATCAGTTATTCGTTGATTGGAACGAATTGGAAACACCAGAAGAGTACGAAATTATGAAGAGGTATGCCATGAACGGAAGGCGATATTCTTTGGGATACTCGTGTAAGAATGAACCGTGCGATTTCCTTTTTTTTTTCTTTCTTTTTTTCATATATTTATCCCTGTCTGTTATTATTTTCGCGAAATTATTACAATTTAGCTATCGTTGGACGAACGCTTCGTCTGTGTTGCAGTGTATTGCTATTTTGCCGTGTATGTGTTTATGTCTGTGTCCCTCATACCGCAAGTGTTGGATATTGTTTTGCCTCTCAACGAATCCCGTCCTATACTGCCGACATATCCAGGATATTACTTCGTTGACGAGAGGAAATATTTCTTCTACATTTTCTCGCATGCTATCATGGCCTGGGAAATTGCTATGGCCGGTATAGTTACCCACGACTGCATGCTCCTAACTTACATCGAACACGTCTGCAGTATTTTCGCACTAGTCGGGTAAAGATCGACCTGGTATCGTTGAAAAAATTGATGTCACACGCAATCATCACAATATCATGGCAAATATATTTGCAGATTTCGGTTTGAACGATTGATGTACTCGTGTAAACGTAATAATAATAATAATAATAATAATAATAATAATAATAATAATGACACCGTGAACATTTCACATTCTCACGCAAGTGACACATATCGCAAACGAATAGCGTTTTCCGTGTATACGCATCGAAAGGCTTTAAAGTGAGTAGTACACATAGCGGTACGTATTATAGTTAAGAGCTGAAAAAGTGAGCAGCAAAGGCGGCAGAAAGAGGAGAGGAAAGTGTCGTTTCGTGATGTTGTTCGTGTATCCCTCGTTTTTCCCATAGATTCGCTCAATTGATCGAAGATACGTTTTCGTTAACGCTCGCCATACAAATAGCGCTAAATACAATAATGATCAGCATTACCTTGTTACAAGTACGTGTTTATTCATTTCAACATTTTATCGAACACATGTGTTCTTCATGCATCTAGAATCAGATATAACCGTACACTTTTTCAAATTATAAGAGAAACTCCTCGCGCACACGCGAGGAGTCAAAATATCTCATTCTTTTTTTTCTTTTTTGTTTTGAAGATCACGCAGCAGGACGCCGGTATTTTAGAAGTGATAAGGTACGCGATGTATGTCGTTGGTCAATTGATTCATTTGTTCTGTCTCAGTTTTGAGGGGCAAAAGCTAATAGATCACAGTCTTCAAACCCGCGATAAGATGTAAGATAAAAAATTTTTGTAATTATAGTCACATTATTACGGAATTTAGTTGGCGTATCACTGAAGCATTGCAGCTATAACAGCCTTTGGTACGAAACGCCCACCAAGTCGCAAAGGATGCTTCTGTTTGTGATGCAAAAGAGTCTTCAGCCAATTTTCTTAAGCGCCGGCAAGATCTATATTTTCTCAATGGAGAACTTTACCATGGTAAAATCCAATAGACATTGTTATTGCCGTAGAATAATAGTTTATTTAATAATCCGCGTTTTCGTGCAAAGATCGTGCAAACTTCAATGTCATACTTTACCGTACTCTCGTCTTTGGATTAATTAAGCCAAACGATCAATGTCTAAATGTCGGTCCTGCATCCAGTCCGTCTGCAAAAAATTATAATTCTTATGTGATATCAAGGCAGGTTTGTTGCCCGTTTGCGCGTAAGTAACATTTATGTCATGCAGCCTTGATTGTAATATTGACTGTGGTGAATTTGTATCTCTGTACGTAAAATACTTGAAATCAAGCAAAAGTTGCATATCGTGAGAAAGATATTCGTAACTCCAGAATGTTTTGTCTAATGAGAGAATAAATATACATAAAAATTATTAGATTGTATTTGTAAGGTTTAATAACTTACAATTAGAAAAACTGTAATCTTTGCGATTGCGTAACGCATCAATATATGTAGATGTAGGACTTACCGATACAGCCGATATTATAGTTTTGCGATACAAGTTACAACAATAATGAGTCACACTTATTCGTTGTTATCACGAGGAAAATGTAAGGTAAACTCGCTCTACTCTCACGGCCTTCCGCGACGTCTACTCAACTATAAACATATACATATATCTTTTACTCGTGTTGTCTATTACTCTATTGTAAGTCGTCGAAGATGGGTGTTAAATTTGAAAACGAATTCTCTGCTGTCAATTGCTTAGAATGCAACTGGGTGCAATAAACGGTACGTTGTATCGTCAGTTTCTAGAATAAGAAAAGAAAAGGGAAGAAATGTAAGTAATATGACCACCCGTATATTAAAAGTTTCAAGTTTTCTTGGAAATTCTATAATCGATACGTGCCGTGCGCGGGAGAGACTCCGCAAAATGAATTCACAGAACGTGCTTGTCAATGGGGCTTGTCAATCTACGACATCTACGTAAATATTATCCCTGTCTCCTGTGAGAGCCACGTGTCACTCTTTACCGTAAGGAGACATACTGCAATTGCTGTGCGAAGCTATTGTAAGGGTATAGCATTTATATTATATGTGTGTGTATGTATATATATATTGTATATGATGTGTTTGAGATCTCAGGCCCTTTCTCGTATTACCATGGGATGGGGAGGACTTGAATGAAACGAGGACTTGAGCGACAAATTTTAAATCAGTCGTCCACGCGAGGTCAGAGACGAAGGATCGCCTGCGAGTTATGGATACCGTTATTTGGGATCATTACTATGACATTGTTAAAAGAGTCTCATCGTTGGCTGGCCAGTGGCCTTACCAGAGACCAAAAACAAGATTGCTCTGTGTCGGCTTGGTGACCCTGAGCACATTTTCTATGAATGTTCCACAGGTAAGAGTTTTCGTCCTCTTTTTTACGAACATTATTTTTTACAAAGAGGTGTAATATGTATAGTGAGGTTTTTATAGCCCGATTAAACAATAATACTTCCAGATGGCCAGATTTGTAACATGTGACAAAGACTTGCAATGTATTTTTGAAACTATGACATCATTTATGTTAGCAACCATGAGTTTGGTGAAACTGTACACGTGCTATCTTAATCGTTACAAAGTACTATGTAGATACAAAGTTCTCTCTCTCTCTCTCTCTCTCTCTCTCTCTCTCTCTCTCTCTCTCTCAGAGTCGACGCGTTCCTCTTTCTCGAACAAATTGAAATTGAATTTGATGCATATACACCTCTTGTTTTTACTCGCGATAAAACTTTTCAATGTGTAGATAGCCTTGATAGCACGGAAGAGGTCCAATCGATATTTAAGTCATCGCCATCGTACAGATATAATAATACGTTTCGTTGAGATATTTCGCGGCATGAATAGTTTCGATCATATTTGCGATACGCACATACTCTCCTCGCGTTCAATCAATTTCGGAAATTGTATTTTAGTGATTAATAAAAGAATAATCCTTTTTTTTTTTTTATATAATAACAAAATCCTCTAGCAACGAATCTCAATGATAATGTGTTATATTACGTACGAGGTACGAGGAGAGAACGAGAAGAAGGCGAGCTCTTTTCTGCTATCTGTTCGACCTCTTCGTTACATATATATATATATATATATATATACACCCCATATATATATAAAGTACAAATCAGGTTGTTCATATGGGATTTCCTGATGAGTGTACGAAGAGTGTAAGGGTGTAAGGCTGTAAGGATGTTCGATACATTCATATATACCAAGATAGAGAACTTTAATAGTGTTACACTCATTGAGCAAAGTCTATGTCGAGTCAATTTATCAAAATCAATTTCATGGAAACAAGGACCGCGCTGACTCGTAACTCTGGAAAATCCACAGCGATTCGTAGCGTTTGAATTACTTTTAAATTTACAATATCTCAACAAGCTTTAGAATTCCATCGATCGTAGTGGATTAATCTACAAAGATATCCATTGTCATAATCGGTTCTTAGATGAAAGAGCTCACCGATCATTTGTTTGTCGACTGGAATGCACTGGAAACGTCAGAAGAGTACAAAATTATGACGAAATATGCCAAGAATGGCAGGCGATATTCCTTGGGATACTCGTGTAAGAATAAACTGTGCGATCTCCATCCGTGCATTTGTTTCTCTGCTCCTTTTTTTTTGTATAAAAATACACAATTTAACAATAATCAGATGTTTGCTTCATCTCTCGCGTAGTGTACTGCTTTGTAGCCCTTTGTCTATTTTTGTCAATGTCTCTCATACCGCAAGTGTTGGATGTTGTATTACCTCTCAACAAATCCCGCCCTATTCTACTGACGTATCCAGGATATTACTTCGTCGATGAAAGAGAATACTTCTTCTACATCTTCTTGCATGCTGTCGTAGCCTGGGAAATTGCTATAACTGGATTAGTCGCCCACGACTGCATATTTGTTACTTACGTTGAACATGTTTGCAGTATGTTTGCTATAGTCGGGTAAGCGGATAATTTTCCAGATCGAGTCAGAGTGTGTGTGAAGCTAGCGTCTCATTTTGCGGAAACTCACGAATTATTGAGAGTTCTGACTTCCTTTTCAATAGTTCTAGAGTTCCTGATACTTTAAACAAATAGTTCTGGCCATTAAAGCCAAAAAACGCGTCAGTACAAACTGAGACGCTAGGTTCACGCAGCGTCTCACTTTGTCCTACACAATTTCCACCACTGTATCTCATCAGATTTTGCGAGATCTAGAGTTCTATAACAGTTCTATAAAGAGTTCTGCCATATAAAAGCAAAAAAATTAATTATAAGGTACTAAAAAAAAATTACAATGTAACGAGTATACCGAGTTGAGACGCCAGTTGAAATCTCGGAGTTCCGGTTTATGTAAAATATTTTTCGAGTAGTTCAGAGCATATTGAAGCATTTTCTAAAGAGTTCCGAGCGTTAGAATCTTCGTATTATATTTAAAAAAATTAATCTTAACCGAAAAGTAATCATGACGGAAAACGATGAGACGCTGTGCGAAATCTCGGAGTTCCGGTTTATATAAAATATTTTTCGAGTAGTAGTATATTTTTCTGAGCATATAGAAGCAATTTCTAAAGAGTTCGGGCATTGGCAACGTTGTATAATTTTTAAATAAATTAATAACCCTCGAAAGTCAGGAATTTATCGAAAATAGGTGAGACGCTGGCCGTATTTCAACAGATCTGTGAGTTCTGTCATAATTTTCGTGCGTTATTAATTTATTTAAAAATTATACAACATTGCCAATGCCCGGAACTCTTTAGAAATTGCTTCAGTAAGCTTAGAACTATACGAAAAATATTTTATATAAGCTAGAACTCCGAGATTTCCTACAGCGTCTCACCCATATACCCGTAAATGCGTCTTTCTCGGGCGATAAAAATTATTTAAAAAATGAATAAATAATGCTTATCGCCAGAACTCTTGAGAAAACGTTAAAACACGTTCAGAACTACACGAAAATTATAACAGAACTCACAGAACTGTCGAAATACGGCCAGCGTCTCACCTATTTTCGATAAATTCCTGACTTTCGAGGGTTATTAATTTATTTAAAAATTATACAACGTTGCCAATGCCCGGAACTCTTTAGAAATTGCTTCTATATGCTCAGAAAAATATACTACTACTCGAAAAATATTTTATATAAACCGGAACTCCGAGATTTCGCACAGCGTCTCATCGTTTTCCGTCATGATTACTTTTCGGTTAAGATTAATTTTTTTAAATATAATACGAAGATTCTAACGCTCGGAACTCTTTAGAAAATGCTTCAATATGCTCTGAACTACTCGAAAAATATTTTACATAAACCGGAACTCCGAGATTTCAACTGGCGTCTCATCTCGGTATACTCGTTACATTGTAATAATTGTTTTTTAGTACCTTATAATTAATTTTTTTGCTTTTATATGGCAGAACTCTTTATAGAACTGTTATAGAACTCTAGATCTCGCAAAATCTGATGAGATACAGTGGTGGAACTTGTGTAGGACAAAGTGAGACGCTGCGTGAACCTAGCGTCTCAGTTTGTACTGACGCGTTTTTTGGCTTTAATGGCCAGAACTATTTGTTTAAAGTATCAGGAACTCTAGAACTATTGAAAAGGAAGTCAGAACTCTCAATAATTCGTGAGTTTCCGCAAAACGAGACGCTAGCTTCACACACACCGAGTCAGATTTCACGCAAAATGAGTATCGCAAAATGAGTACGAATTGCTTGCAGATTTCGTTTTGAACATTTATTTTGTAATCAATGCAACAACCAGGTGAAAATTATTGATACTGATAATACGAATGATACACCCTGCAAAAGAGTCGCGTTCATTGTGCATGCGCATCGAGAAGCTTTAAGGTAAAGCGATACAAAATCGAATGATTAGTCGTCCAGTACCATTAACAATAAGGTCAATAAGTCGTAGCAGCATATGTGTAACTACAGAAAAAAAATGTATCTCAATATAACGATAAAAGAATATCCAGAAAAACTCGACAAAAAAACTCGACAAAAATTCGTCGCTTTCAAGAATCTTGCTCGTTTGCCACAGGTACGCGCAACTTCTTGAAGATACGTTTAACGTACCTTTCGCTATGCAGATACTGATAGTGACGATAGGGATGAGCATTACATTGCTACAAGTACGTATTCATTTATTATGAAAGAGATCAAGAGGAGTGGCACTTACTACTCTGCAAAATATTAAAATAGATATTTTTTGTGCTTTTTTTGTGAAGATGATGCAGCAGAATGACAGCAGCAACATTTTAGAAACAATGAGGTACGCGTTATACGTCATTGGTGAACTAATACATTTGTTCTTTCTCAGTTTCGAAGGGCAAAAGCTGATAGATCATAGTCTTCAGATACGCAACAAAATGTAAGAGATTTTCCTTAAAAAAAAAAAAAAAAAAAAAAATCTATCATTTATCTGCATATTTCTTATGTACTTCATGTATTCGTGTGAAACATTATAGATATAATAGCTGTTGGTACAAAGTATCCATCAAGTCACAAAAATTAATTATATTGGCGATGATGAAGAGTCTTCGATTGAGTTTCTTAAGCGCCGGCAAAGTTTACATTTTCTCTCTGGAGAGCTTTACTACGGTAAAACGAGGATTATTACGAGCAAATGTTGCTTTGAAGCTTCTTTAACGACACGTGGCACTTTTACTTTAAAGGTTCTACAAACTTCGATGTCGTACTGTACGGTACTTGCGTCCTTTCAATAGCTGCTGTCCCATTCGATTAATTGCGCGATGGCATCATTATCAAGGAAGCAAAACGTGTACCTCTTTGAGAAATTTTCCCGTTAGAATAGTATATATTATTGTTAATCGCATGTACGTAATATTTTTTATTTGCATTAATTTACTGTTCAATTTGTTCAATGCTATCGAATGTCCGAGTATCGTTGCGTGCCGCACACGAATTTAACTTCTCGCGGAGTCTCCAAATGAGAAGGTTCAATTTCCAGAAAACCGCCGAGCGAGAAAAAATAAAACCTTCTGAAGCCGATCGATATAATATGTTCCATTTGAAGGGAACTTGCAAAACGTTACGGTATAACCCTCACAGTAGGGTTTCACTTTCCTCTACGTCTACGTTATATTTACTGTCAAGGAAATAAATGCCACTCGTGCCCGTATAAAGAGATACGTGTCATTCATTGCTGCATAGAGACGGACGGCGATTAGCTAGACTATAGACGAAAACATTGTAGGGGGGCATTAGTGGCATTACTATTTAATATGTCCAAGGTCTCTTAAAAATTAACCCCATGCCCCTGTAGTATATGGCGGGGGCAGGGGGAGGGGGGGGGGGTGGGGTAAAGACTTGGGTGAAATAAAATTCTCAAGTTAGTCGATTGGACGAAGCTGTCTTTGAACTATGGATTTCACGTCGAGCCATTATTACAGCGTCGTTAAGAAAATATCATCATTGGCTGGTCAGTGGCCGTATCAGAACTCAAAAACAAAATTAATCTGTTTGAGCGTCGTGACTTTGAGCACGTTTTCTATAATTATTCCACAGGTAATCCTTGATCAAAATTAAAATTGATGAGAAGAAGCGTAGGAGGTAGGAATTTTTTTACCGGATAAGATAAGTGGTATGTTTCCAGATGGCCAAATTCGTCGTATGCGACGGGGACCTGCAATGTATATTTCAAACCCTGGCAGCATATATGTTGACGATAATAACATTGGTGAAGCTGTACACGTGTTACTTCAACCAATATAAAGTACGTTAGCACTGTGTTACGACCTGCTCTATGATCTGCAATTTATTATGTGTGGAAGGGAATCGCGGTATATCTCAAGTTTTAATACATTTCATCGTAGAGTGCGTTAAGCTATGAAGAAAAGTTGATTATTAATTGACAGTAATCCTAGATGAAAGTTCTGATTGATCGACTATTCGTCGAATGGAAGGAATTGAAAACACCGGAAGAGCAAGAAATTATGAAGAGATATGCCGAGAATAGCAGACGATATTCTTTGGGATATTCGTGTAAGAATTAATCGTGCAATTTTTATCTCTTTGTACCTTTATCTCGCTTTATACATATACACATATACATATATGTATATGCCGTTTTTTAAATGAAAATTCAACGATGTTGTTGAACGATCCCTTCATTTGTTTTGCAGTATATATGTTCACATCCGTATTTCTGTTTATGTGTATGTCTCTTATACCCCCACTACTGGATATCGTATTACCTCTCAACGAATCTCGCCCCTTACTGCCAGCTCATCCGGGATATTACTTTGTCGACGAAAGAGAATATTTCTTCTATATCTTTTTGCACGCTCTCGTGGCCTGGGAAATTGCCGTGATCGGGGTAGTGGCTCACGATTGTATGCTCCTAACTTACATCGAACATGTCTGCAGTATTTTGGTACTAGTCGGGTAAAAATTTGACGTAATTATTGTTGAAAAATTAATATCACGCACATCGCAATATCGTTGCGAATAAATTTGCAGATTTCGATTCGAACGATTGGTGTATAAACGTAATGACGCTGTGAAAGCTTTACATTCTCATGTACACGTAAATGACACGTACCGTAAACGAATTGCATTTTCCGTGTGCACGCATCGAAAGGCTATAAAGTGAGTAGCACATCGACGTAAAGAGAAAAAGCGAGACAAGGAGGCGGAAAAAGTGAGAAAAAGGATAGAGAGGGGGAGGAGGGAGAGAGAGAGAGAGAGAGAGAGAGAGAGAAATGTCGACTCGTATTACACGAGTGTGTATCCCTCGTTTTTGCCATAGATTCGCTCAACTGATCGAAGATACGTTTTCATTAACGCTGGCTATACAAGTGGCGCTAAATACAATAATGATCAGCATAACCCTGTTACAAGTACGTTTTTATTTATTTCAAAATTCTATCCAATATAAGGGCCGTAGAGAGAGAATTTAGACATGTCCTTTTACACCTGAGAGATTAGGATCAAATAATCATAATACATTTCATAAAATTGTGAGGAAACGCACGAGGAATTAATTAAAATGTTTTATACTTTTCATATACCTACTCACGTGAGATCACGCAGCGGAACGCCAGTGTTTTTATAGTGGTGCGGGACGTAGTGTATGTCCTTAGTCAACTGATTCACCTATTCTGCCTCAGTTTCGAGGGACAGAAGCTGATAGATCACAGTCTTCAAACCCGCGATAAAATGTAAGACGAATGATCTTGTGACAATTACTTTATTGGAATTTAGTTAGCGTATCATTCAAGCATTGCAGCTATAATAGCCCTTGGTACGAAACGCCCACCAAGTCGCAAAGGATGCTTCTGTTTGTGATGGCAAAGGCCCTTTATCCTATTTTTTTGAGCGCCTGTAAGATTTACATTTTTTCAATGGAAAACTTCACCATGGTGAGAGAAAGAAGCGACATCACAAGCGCGATATGCAATCGCGGCATCGTAAGATATGATACACGTATCTTAATAATACAATAATACAATTTCAATAATACTTTTAAGGTTCTGCAAACTTCGATGTCATACTTCACGGTACTCGCATCTTTGGAATAATTATGCAATGGTCAGTGCAAAATGGTGCACTGATTAGTCTTGCAGCTAGTCTTTCTTTTTGGTTCCCCCCACCCCCCCCCCACCCCCCCCCCAAGAAATTATCTAGTTTCTATCTTAATGATGATAAGTAATGATGATGACAGTAAGATGAGATTATTGTCTATATGCCATTATAATATATATATATATCTGTGTAATGTAATATAATATTATATAACGATTTTCTGTTTCGATAACTTGTTGATCGATGATTTGTTGAAATTGAAATCGCGCGAATAAGTAAATGCATGCCATGTATATGTAAATTATACAGTTGTGTTTCACTACCATGGAAGGAATTCAACGTAATTCAACGTAATCCGTAAGGGATAATTTCATGTAACGTGCGCACGATACAAAGCACTTACGTTGTCGTTGTCGTTTTATCGTGCGAAAAGCGCGTCTAAGGCGGGTATTCATAGTCGAATCTTATATCGCAGAGCCGCATTAGAAGACAGTCTTGAAATAAGATCCGACTATGAATACGGACCTAAGTCTAAGGTGAAATGTTATTTTTTCACGAGCAAAAATCTGCAATCTGCGCGAAAGTATCGTGTCGTCTTGGAAATTCGTTAGAGATGGAACGTCCTTAACTTGAGGCAACGAACGAATGAGCGAATGAAGAAACGAACGCGAATAAATTATAAATTTTAAGAAAAAATTCTTGTACAAATCCCTATCTTGTCGCTCCATTGCCTAATTGTTAATCGCAATTACTTTCAGCAATGCCCCGGCCCATGCATATTTTCTCGAGGTCTATTCCTTTAAAAAAGGAAAAAAAAAGAAAGAAAGAAAGGAAGAAAAGAAGAGAAAAGAAAAAAGAAAGAGAGAGGAAAAAAGGGGGAAAGAAAGAAACGTTTTGCCACACCTATATTGATGGAGAAAAAACTCGTAGCCGCAGGGGGAAGTGATCCACGCAATTACACGGAGAGTTAATACGTACATACTTGGTTACGGCGTGAAATGATGTTTCGTCATCTTTTACCAATAGAGCATTTATTTTTATGTTTTTATACCCACGGATCGACATCCTTGATATACATATTCGTGTGTGTTCGTGTCTCATAGCTCGAAATAAAATTATTTGGGTTATCGACCGATCTATTTGACGACTGACACAGCTGACACTCGATCCCCTCGACACTTGGACTACTTGGAGTACTTGGACAGCTCGAGTAGCTCGACACATGACACTTACTACGTAATTTACGCGAGTCGCGAGCGTTACTTCTGTAGTAAGTAACTTACGATAATTCACTCGTTTACGCGGACTGAATTATCGTAAGTTACTACAAAATCCCGTTTACGCGGAAGGAAATCCCGTTTATCTTGTGCACACCGCACTGATTTCTGATTAAATTGCGATGCGATGCCTGGATGCCGCAGCCGCACGGCGTATGTATGCATATGTATGTATGAAACGTAACGTAGCGTCCTCTCGCTCGCACCTCGCACCTCGCACTGCCTCGCACTCCTCGCACTTCGCAGTCCTCGCACCGGTCCACCGGAAACAATCGAAGTCTCTCTTAATTCATGTAAACGTGAGCAGTGAGCAGTGAGTTACGAGAACGATACCTACATATGATAAGTGAAACGTATATTTCTATCGCATAATCAACAGTGTGTCGTTTCGGAGACAGGTATGACATATCTTTAAGTACATCGTAAGCATCGTGATAAAAGTGATGGAAATCGTCGTGCGCGCTGACCCGCTGACTAAAAGAAAGGAAAATTTACGATACGTGACGTGACGTGACGTGACGTGACGTGACGGCGTAACGTCAAGTTTGTTGAACGTCGCCTTTTAAAACTGGCTCTCTCGAGCGGGAGCGAAGGAGCATTTTAGAACACGTACTTACGTGTTTCGGTGTCGGTTGTAGCTTTAATCGCTTCATCTACGCACCATGCCGGTGTTCTCTTGCAAAAACGATCCTGAGGAGAGTCGACTAGGTTATGTTTATTTCGTAGAGGTTAGGTTACGGAAAGATAGCCCGATTAGCTCTAGCTCTCGAAAATGCGAAAATGTAAACATGGAAAGATGTAAAAATGTAAGTCTTGTCTCTATCTCTCTCTCGCGCGCGCGCGCGCGCGCGCGCGTGCAGAAGCGCGACGTGGAGGATGTGAGGACGATGAATATAAATGAGCTTGTTAATCAGATCGAACGCGTAGTCGCGTACGTATGTACATACATATGGCTTTATCCAGCTTTATGCGGCTTTATGCGATGCGGCGATATAGCGCGTATGTACGGTGCACATGAGAAGTCTAACTCTTTCATCATACCTTTTTAAAAACGAGATCCAGAGACACGATTGTATATCGGCATGCCGGCGTATCATAACATATCTATAATACATAGTATATCTTTATGACAAGATGAGAAAAAATTATACAACACCCTATACCCTATACCCTACTCTCCACTCACCTTCTACACAACAACTTCTACACACAATTTGTGTTACTCTACTTTCTATATAATAAAGAGCCCAAAAAGATTTTAAACACTTGTATATATGTCCTGTCAATCCATTCAATATACCTTGTTCGTGCAAGTATATGTACCTGCAGTATCATCTTTGTGGCTACGGCTCAAATATTTAGGCCAACATTGAATTTCAGTTGAATGAACATTTCTATTTATCAGCTTGATACCAGGCGATTTTAATCATTCAAGTTAAACATTATATTACAGCGTCAACGTACAATTCTTCAAAAATGAATGGAATTATTCCTGAAATGGAACAGATTATTAGTCAACTCGAAAGAGGTACCGTAGTGACGAGATTCTTCCCGAGAAAACGGCCGGAAAAGAAAACTCTTATGATAAGGAGAGAAACTAGACAGATTGTTTGGTCGAGAAGCGCGACTTTTCGGCCTTTCGATGGTTCAGGTAAGATCCTGCCTACAGCCACAATCTGGCTCGATTAAAATTCTATTCACTTAATATCTTGTATATACATATTTTCCAAAACTAAATTTATACATATATGTATATCTACAATACAGAAATTGACGAGATATTGATATCATGAATACCAGCTGTAATTGATTCAAAAATGTCAAGAGAAATCTCTTGTGTGTGTTTGTCATGTCCAGACTTATGTTTCTAACTTGACGATTAAACTTATATCGGACAAAATTAAATCGGTATCATTGGTTGACATTCGGATGTATAATTGAATAATTTTTAAATATTTTTTACATGCTCATACACATTTTATATGTATATTGTCGCGATATCGGATAAGACCGAGAGTTTTAAGAGTTGCAGATATTGCATATTTGAATCACGTATCGACGTTTAAATAGATATATTTATTTACAGTGGAAATAAGAGAAGTCAAAGAAGTTAGGATAGGAAAACAATCTAAAGATTTTGAAAAATGGCCTGAAGATGCTAAGAGAATTGAAAATTTAAGGTGTTTTGTGGTATATTATGGATCAGAATTTAGACTGAAAACTCTTTCCATATCTGGTAAATGTGATATATGCCATGCATTTGCTATTGCTATTGCTATTGCTACAGATTGCTATATAATACTATCTGTATTTATCTTCAGCCCTTAGTGAGAAAGAGTGTGAGCTGTGGGTCAAAGGGTTGCGTCACTTGGTGCAAGACACTATAAATGCGCCATATCCATTGCAAGTTGAAAGATGGCTTAGAAAAGAGTTTTATGCGATGGAAAATTCCCGTGAAACGCAAGTTTCTTTTCTAACAGAGTTTATTTTTATCTTTTATCTCTCTCTATATATATATATATATATATATATATAGTATAATGCACGTAATTTATATATAGATACCATGTGTCACTGCTCTCTTATATCAATCATTCATTAGCTATGTCATTTTGATGTTGTTTTTTCTTCTTCTATGCTGGCTAACAGGGTCACGTTGAAAGATGTGAAAGCATTTCTGCCTCGAGTCAATTGCAAAATTGCTACGAATAGACTTAGAGAATTGTTCCAAGAAGTGGACACGAGAAACCGGAATGAACTTGGTTTTGATGATTTTGTCATTTTATACCATAAACTGATGTTTGATCAGAATGTAAGTAAATATCGTAATATTGTTGAAAAATGATCAGCGCCAGCATTTGCAGCTATGCAGAAATTGTAATTGGTCTAATGGTGATTTTTACAGAATCTCGCGGATTGGCATAAACTGTTGAATTATTCTAAAACTGGACAGACTGTCACGCTCCAAGAATTCCAGAATTTTCTAGTAACCGAACAGCAAGACAGTTTGGGGAATAATGAATCAGAAGTGTCGCGTTTCATTAGAGAGTATTTACAAGATTCTCAAAGGGATATACAAGAGCCATATTTTACTTTCTCAGAATTTATAGACTACCTATTTTCTAAGCACAACGACATATGGAATCAAAAATTTAATCAAGTTTCTCAAGATATGACTCGACCCCTTGCATATTATTGGATAGCGTCGTCGCATAATACGTATGTGAGATGTTTATTTCTTTAAAGAAATAAAAATACATGTGTCATGCATATTCCAACGACTCAGACTACATATCGTTTCCTAGATACTTGTTGGGAGATCAGATCAGCAGTGAAAGCAGTTGTCAGGCCTACGTGCGCGCGCTAAGAGCAGGTTGCAGATGTATAGAGCTCGATTGTTGGGATGGCCCAGATGGAATGCCATTTATATTTCATGGACACACTCTCACTACCAAGATCAAATTTTTGGATGTTATTAAAACTATCAAGGAGCATGCTTTTGCTACATCTGAGTGAGTTAAACAAGAGAAGAACAAAGGAGAGAGAGACAAATTATCTCTGCATAACCATTATTTTCTAATCTATTGACACGCTTTATTCGCAGGTATCCCGTTATTTTATCTATCGAGGATAATTGTACCTTACCCCAACAACGTAAAATGGCAACGACTATGCAAGAGGTATTTGGCGACATGTTGTTAGTCCAACCTGTCGACAAGAATGAAACTTGCCTACCTTCGCCATACGCATTACGTAGAAAAATTTTATTAAAACATAAGAAACTTCCTGATGGTGTTGACGAATCCGCTTTTCTTGTTCGAAATGATGAAAGCAGACAAGAGATGGATCTTAGGAATACTGTGAAAAATGGGATTCTTTATCTGGAAGATCCTGTTGATAGAGAATGGAATCCTCATTTTTTCGTATTAACGCAACAAAAGTTGTTCTATACAGACACATTTTCAAGAGCGCAAGAAACCGAACACGATGACGATGAGGAGAGCGGCGTTCGAAGATCGTTGGATGTATGCACATTTTACGTACAAAGTATATAATATGAATTGCGATCCGTTAGGAACTGTGATTTATTATATATATGATGTAATTTTTTAAGATAAAAGTTTGCATTGTGTGCGATGTATGCATGTGTTTGAACGTGTTATGTTATTATAACATTTGATATAAATAATTCTAAAAGGGCGCGCAAAATGACGAGTTACACTTTGGGGAGAAATGGTTCCATGGAAAATTGGCGAGAGGAAGGGAGGAAGCTGAAGAATTATTACGTCGTTATTCCTATCTTGGAGATGGTACTTTTCTAGTACGACAATGTGTTACATTTGTGGGCGATTACTGTTTATCATTTTGGCGTAAGGGAAAGGTGAACCATTGTCGTATTAAACTGAAGCAAGAAATGGGTCAAACGCAGTATTATCTTATTGATACCAATTGTTTTGATAGTCTGTACAGTTTAATTACTCATTATCGTAATAATCCACTTAGGAGCCAAGTGAGTACAAAAGAGCAGTATATTATTAGAATAAAAATGTATTTGTGATATTATCTTGAATGTAGAACAACAGTGTTTGTTGTGAAATGTGAGACTATGAGACAGTATATGATTATATCGTGTCTTTGATGCACAGGAATTTTTAATCACATTACAAGAACCAGTGCCTCAGCCAAACAAACACGAGGAAAAAGAATGGTGGCATCCCGAATGTACTCGAATCGCAGCAGAAGAGATGTTAAAGCGTATACCTACGGACGGTGCATTTTTAGTAAGACCTAGTGAAAATAATTGCTACGCAATTTCATTTAGGTATGTTTCCTTAAAGCGTCTCGTGTTTCTTCTGTATAGCTTTCTATATAGATTATATAGACACTCTATCTCTGTCTCTTATCAAATTATATTCCGTTATTGTAGAGCGGAAAAGAAGATAAAGCATTGTAAAATAAAACTGGAAGGAAGGCTCTATACCACTGGAACCGTAGAATTTGAGAGTTTAGTTGAATTAGTCAGTTATTACGAACGACATCCGTTGTTCAAAAAAATTAAATTAAGCCATCCTGTTAACAAGGACATTATCAAAAGGATGGATCTGGTATGTTTATATTTGTATTTTTCTTCGAGTCCGTATGGAATACATAATTATATGTCTAAATATTAGAATGCTGAGAGGGACGAAGAATACCATAACATTCCTTTTTCCCTGTATTTAGGATAATGATGATGGATCTTATGGCATCCCAGGTTATATGGATCCTACAAGTTTTACAAACGTAAACTCACAAGTAAGCTTTCCAAGATCAAGCCGATAATTATTAAATTCATATTTCCGTAATGTAATAAAAAGAAATTATATGTACCGATGTATTAAATTATTTTAAAGGTCACTGTTAAAGCTATTTATGATTATAAAGCTAGAAGAGACGATGAATTGACATTAGTCAAGCATGCAATAATTACTAACGTTAATCCACAAAGCGGAGGATGGTGGAGAGGTGATTATGGTGGTAAAAAACAACATTGGTTTCCTGCTAATTATGTGGAACAAATTGATCAGCAAGAAATTCAAGCAGATGTAAGTCTCAAATTTAATATTTACGTATATGAATGATTAGACAAATGTAAATGACATTGTAAATTGGTGTAAAACATATTGACACATCATGTCGTTATATATATATGTATAGTAATAATATATATAATAGTATATAATGCCATGTATTGCATCTAATTTAAAAATATTTTGTTTCATTAGTCAGCGGATTCTATGATGCTTGGTAGCTTGCAAAAAGGTTCGTTAGATATCATGGGTGCTGTGGTAGAATTAACGGTTGGGGAAAGACCAGGTTTGGAATGGATTTTAAGAATACAAAATCCTAGTATGTGTTCAGTATTTGAAGTCGCGACACCTTTGCAAGATACCGCGTTAGAATGGATGTCAAGTATCAAAGAGACTGCACAAAATGCAAGTGTTAGGGTAAATATGTAATTTCCTTTATGTATAATTTAGATATTACTTAGCATCATATACATTATGTATGTTTTTGTTAGGAAAGTCAACACAAAGAAATGGAAAGAGCATGGAGAATAGCCAAGGAAATGTCTAATCTTATAGTATATTGTAGATCAGTCGCATTTAATATAGAACGAATAAGAACTAAGGGATTTACGTTCAATGAAATGAGTAGTTTCCCTGAAACAAAGGCTGAAAAATTAATGTGTCAACAAGAAAATAAATTTTTTATGAATTATCATCAGGTAATGTGCAAAGTATCTTGAAAGAGAGGGAGGGGGAGAGAGAGAGAGAATTTGTGTGTGAATGCATTAAAATGGTGAAATGTAAACCAGAAGATATTTAGTAAATCAATTATTTTTTCTCATAGATTCAGTTTAGTAGAGTTTACCCAAAGGGACAACGTATCGATTCATCTAATTATAATCCTGTACCAATGTGGAATTCTGGTTGTCAGATGGTAGCTTTGAACTATCAGACAGGAGATAAATCAATGCAATTGAATCAGGCTAAATTTAAGGAAAATGGCAACTGTGGCTATTTATTGAAACCAGAATTCATGTTCAGGCACGATTTTAATCCATACGACAAAGAAACATTGTACGGGGTTGAATCGCTCAAGATTAGCTTAAAAATTATTGGAGCGAGACATTTAATGAGATCAGGAAGAGGCACTGCCAGTCCATCCGTTGAGATCGAAATTATAGGCGCAGACTTTGACTCTGGAACAAAATTAACAACAAGGACGATACGTAAATATATATCTCTCTCTACATTTCAAATTATAATTTTATTAAACATCATTACATTACTAAATGTAACTTTCAAATTTATAGAGGATAATGGATTTAATCCAATGTGGAATGAAACATGTGAATTTGAAATATTCAATCCATATTTTGCTCTTATACGATTTTTAGTACAAGACGAAGATATGTTTGGCGATAATAATTTCATAGGACAAGCTACTTATCCAGTGAGTTTTTAATCGTTATCCAAAAACATTTATGTTTAAAGCATTCTTACTTTGTTCGATTTTTGTATCCAATTCAAATCTTATTTCGTTCAGGTACGCTGTTTAAGAACGGGATATAGAAGTGTTCCATTAAAAAACATATATAGCGAAGATCTTGAGCTTGCTTCCTTATTAGTACACGTTAATATTACAACTTTATCGGTAATAACAAATTTCATTCGAAGTTATTCATCATATTGATGTTTAAATTGAAATTTATATGATTTAGTCTCATTTTAATAAAAAATTTTTTTTGTCTCATACAGGTACACAATGCATAAAATAAACCAACAAAAATTAAATCTGTGCTATAGAATATTAAATATGCAAGATAGTAAAACCTATTAAATTAGTGTATGACATTAGTGATGGAGAGTAAGTATTTATCTTTTTGTTAGATAACTTTTGCGCGTGCGCACGTACATGTGTATCCGTGTATACTAATATATCATTTGCTTCAGGTGATACAAGTCATCGTGGATAAGTGGAATATGCATTGCGATAGTATACAACGGTATAAAATTAGCATGTGTTAAATCAGATTACATATCGCTAGAAGACTATTGTGTGTGTGTCTGTGTGTGTGTGTGTAACATATACATACATAGTATACATTTTTAATAATTTATATATGACATATCAATTTGTTACAAAAAATAGCTTTACACACATATCATATAACGACTAAACAATTTTTCTTTATAAAAATTAGTTTATTAAATCACCATATTTTATATTTGTAATATTAATATAGTTGCTAGTTAATTTGGGATAAAAGAAATAATTGTATGAAGAGAATATATAGTTATAAATAAAAAAAAGAGATGTAATAAATAGCATAAATACGCTATAATTGACAATATCATACACATCATTACATGGATGTGTAAAAAGAAATACAGAAATAGCATATAGTGTATGGATGCCTGCTTCCATGTTGATAAGGTAAATGTAGCAAGCAACAAGAGTAAACAAAATAACATTTGTAGATTTTCCTATAATCTGCAACTGTCAACATCTGAAATTAATTGTATACAGAGGAGTGGCATCACATGTCCTCTCCCTCCCCCCCCCTCCCACACACATACACTCACACCCTCTTTTAATGGAAAATTAATTGTATTCTATTATTCTATATTAGGTCTAGTTATAAATAAAAAAAAGAGAAATGTAATAGCACAAATACGCTATAATTGATAGTATCATACACATCATTACATCTAATTATAACTATAATGGAAATGCGCAAAACTTTTATTCCCTCTCTAATAAAAAAATGCGTAGACATCATTAAAGGAGTTCAGTTTAGTATATTCAACGCGATGTTCTATCGTTTACTGTACAATGTACATATACATAGGTATGTAGAATCGGCGAGAAGTGCTCAATTAAATCAGATGTCAATGTATTTTTTTTTTTTTTAATTACGTAGTTAGCGAATACTTTCAGCATTATCTATTGTGGGCATCTTCGGTAGGAAGCGTCTTTCTCAATAATTATATACATGTGTGCATTAGCTATGTACCTATTTTATTATGTATTTACAATGTCTATCATGTCTTCCCAGTTGCAGGATGCTAGAGGTTATTAGCCATGACTCTTATATATTTTGTCATGATTGTGTCATACATTAGAATTCACTATATTTATATACAATATGTATATTTGTAAATCAGAATTAAAAGTGTACGTCCGTATACCCGTATTTTATATCGTGAGCGATACACATATTATGATGAGACATATCTGCGAAAACAAATGCATAGAAAATTTTATATGTAGTAAATTTTGCTTTGTTGCAAATTTGACTAGGCATATCGAATTAAATAAATAGTTGTTCAGACTAGTATTTCGGGTCGTAAATAAATAATTGATAAAAAGGATAAAGTGCGTGTAGATATATTTCATGTTTTATTATTTATTGCAGAGCACACACACACACACGCGCAAGAAATAAATTTCTGTATGCGTTTATTTCTGGTATTTTACATATGAAAGATCTAACATTGGAGATAGATAAAGACAAAAAATAGTAAATAATAGTAATAATAATAATAATAATGATGATAATATAATTGAATTATATGTATGTGTTGTAAGTTATGACTGTAGGCAGCTCCTTAGAAAGTTTTCTTAAGGTACTCGTCAAAGAGGAATACAGAGACGGATGCGTCACGTTCTTCCAGCATATTCTTGAGGTCATTCGAATAACCTGCTAGCTGTCTCACACGTTCGGACAACGATTCCATGAAATGTTCCTCGATATAGTGAGCGACAGCCGCATCCTGTTTGGTGTGATGTTGTGCTTGAGCGTGAATGCGTAGCGCTTCGTCGGCAAGTTGCTTCTGACTGTCGAGTGCTTTAGCCAGGCTATTCAACTCGGTCAATTCCAATACTTTGCTATCCTTGATCTGTAAAGAATAACGTTAGGATAAAACGCTGTCTTTCTGTAAGGGGAAGGAGAGCTGAAACAAATGGCAAAATAGCTAACAGACGACACTCACAGGTTTCTTGGAACGTGGAAGTTGATTGAGGTCCATCTTGCCACCACGCTGTGCGATATATTTCATCAAATCTATCGCTTCTTCCCACGATTTATCTGAAAGTTTGCGGTACAGCCCCTTAAATCCCTCTCGATTAGCTTCGTAATTTCCAAAATGCGTAGACATCAGGAGAAATTCAAAACTCGTTTCGATATTAGCGTTTGCGAATGCCTGTAGATCAGCCTGAAGAGCATCGATAGCTCCGTATTTGGCATTACAGTTCGATATTAGCCCACCATCTAGAAGAGCATCGAAAAGAATGCACTTTTCTTGCGAGATTGCGCGCTTTTGTCGAAGAGGCACAATTGAATCGTTACTTATATACATATACGTATAAAAATGGCAAGCCAAGATAAGTAAATTAGTAAATTAAACAAAAACGATACAATTATATATCACGTGTTATATTACAGCGAAATAGGATCGAAAGGATCCGAAAGATAATTTCAATATTCTTAAACCACTCAACCATATATACTTGATGCAAATGCAAATAAATATAATCCACATACTTTTGGGATTGGTGCCGCAGGCACTCTCAACGTCGGTGTAACAGTATTCTGCGGAAACAGTCAGGAAAAGAACGGACAATGCTCCAAAGAACAACATTTTTGCTGAAATTTAATACATAATAAAAGTAAAGTATAAAAATATATCTCTTCTAAATATGTACATGTATATGTATATGCGCATGGGGCACGCCTATGGGACTCGACACTGTGTCAATTATTGTACAAACTACAAAGGTACATTAAGAGCGATCAAAATTATTAAATTAAAATTAAAGAAAAATATACATATATATCTCGGTTATTTTACAAAAACACACGCGACGATTAATCTTTCGCTTCAAATCTGCCGACTTGTAAAAACTATCTGTTGACGACAAGTGATAACGATGCTACGCGGCAACACAACAATACGAGGTTGCTTTGTGTGTACGACACGTTCGAAACGAAGAATTCGGAGAGAGAGAGAGAGAGAGAGAGATAGAGAAAGGTCACAAATAATGTCACGACTATATCATGGCGAATCACGAAATAACAATCAATCGACAAACAGATCAATGCGTATATCCTCTCCCCTCCGGGGGAGGGGGGGGGCGGGGAACGGCACGGGGGAAGCCACATCAGCCACATGTGCCCGACGTGCCGCGCGAGAGCAAGAGGAGCCGCGGGCGCTTAATTCTCTTAAGAAAATATCTCTTATCTACATACGTGCGGAAAGGGAGCAAGCTTGAGGAAGCTTGAGCGAGCTGTCGAACGCTTGTCTCTCGGATCTCTCGGGTGACTCGGGTGACTCGGGCTCTCGGGTCTCTCGGGGTGTGCGAGCGGCGCGCAACGTTCGATGGGAAGCAACGTGAATACTCTCGCTTCGACGTTCCCCCGACAATGAACCGTCGCCCGCCGCGGAGACGGAGTTTTCACACAGTCACAGTCAGCTGACGGCGGACGTCGGCGCAGCGACGGGAGTGACGGGGCGGCGCGGCGCACGCGCACCACGCGCGGATGATGGCGGCGACGGTACTGACAGGGGTGGACAAGGTGCGCGAGGGGGCCGGCGCGGCGGGACGAAAGAGAAAGAGGCAGAGACCGCGCAGATTCCAATTTCAACTTTCAACGCCCCTCGCTGGCGACGCTGGCGACGCTGGCGACGCTGCTGACGCTGCGCCCTAGTGCTATCTCGCGCGCTGTCCCGCTATCTGTCGGTTACCCCGCCTGTGGTTAAAGTGCGAATGTCGCGCGTTCCTCGGACGATTGTCGAATTGTCGTTACTGTCGTTAGGTGATCGATGACCGTAAGTCGCGTCTAGTCGCTCGCCGTCGCCGCGCTCTCTTATCTAGCTCCGACGAAGGCAGCCTTCTATACCAGTGCGTATAAAGGTTGCTTCTGAAGGTGAACGAGGTGAACGATCCGCCGCGCCGCGCCGCGCCGATCCTACCTGATCCAGACCTCTAGCATTCTCCTTCTCGGGAATCGGGATCCCATAACCTAACCTGCCTGCCCCTCGCCCGTCGCCCCATAACTTGTCCACGCTCTCGCTTTTTCTAGCTCCTCAACTTCCTATTCTAGTCTCTCTCCCTCTCTCTTTCTCGCGAGATCACTATGACGAAGCTGCTCCACGTCTTGTTCGTCACCCTGGCCTGCATCAGTGGCACCCTCGGAGATGGGCTCAAGTGTAAGTTTACAATCGACATGCGTAATTTTTTCTCTCGTCCCCTCTCGTCCCCTCTCGTCCCTTATCGCCTTCCTGCGACCTGCGACCTGCGACCTGCGACACGTCACTACACGCCGCGTTAATTTGCAGCCATCTGGCGTTTAGCGTTGCGTTAGGCGTATTTCGGAACGTTGACATCCCGTGGTCTCTCTCTGCTTCTCGCGCGCCGTTCCTTTGTCCCGTTTAACTCCGATGCAGAAAAAACAATTTCATCAAGCGTTATCTGTGCCCCAAATTTGTATTGGTACCAAAAGATATAAAGAGAAGCGAGGGTTACTCCGGCTCCGTGGAGTGGAGTGCTCCGCGAGGTGCTCCGCGCCTCGCGCCTCGCGCCTCGTGGGAGATTGAGTGACTCCGCATAAAGCGTGAAGCGCAATAGTTTGTTTTGATTGAGCAATCAGACCTTTGGATGTCGTCCAAGCTCTTTCGATTGCCCTCGCGCTCGGCTAATTTCGATTAAACAAATAGATTCTATCGTCCTTTCGTTAATTCGTGCTTTCTACTGTTCCACGATGGCTGTATTTAATTTAATTTAAATAAAGAATAAAGAAGAATAATATATGAATAAAGGAAGAATAGTATGTGCGCGATCGTACACGATCGTTTGCCCTTGTAAATAGTTGACAACCAAGTTTCTCGACAGAAATGTATTGTGTTATTTCTACCGAATTTAGTCCGTACACGTGTATATCCATTCACGATCCACGTGCCGATCCGATGTTCCAATGTTATTCACTTGTGAGATATATGCCGCTTTTATCCCGAGAGAGGAAAGAGAGAAAAGAGAGAAAAGTGCCCGACACAAATTCCACTTCTTTGTACGTCAACCTATGAAATGTTGCTGTTGCAACTTTAAGTTGCCTTGTTAATCACGTCGGCGTCGCGTCGCGTCGCATCATATCATCTATATCTATATCTAATATTTTATATCGAGCACGCGAGAGTCATCCGTTCTCATTAGTGATTAGACTTAGAGGAATAGAGATAGAGATAGAGAGGAACGAAACGCGTCGATCGGTCGTGGTCGTTCTTCAAGGATAGCCTTTGTTTCTTCTTGATTCACGCGTATCACGGATATCGTTCGTGATATTCGTCATTCTCTGCATCGAGTTTTGCTTGGTCAATTGATTCTGAAAGTGATGAAATTACACATAAATATACCAAATACCATCTAGTATACTCTAGTAAACTAATCGTATTATAATCGTTTATAGATTGGCAAAGTTATATTTGCTGTAAGCACACATATACACGAATATGAATATGAATATGAATATGAATATGCACATGTGTCTAACGGCGATAGTCTCGTTTAAAAATATTCTTTAAATGAATTGCAAGATTAAAACCGGGTACTGGGCACACACGTTACAAGGGGACAGCCAACCCTTGACCCCTTGATTTTTACTAAATTGTTTATGAAATATTAATGTTTACAATTTTTCGCGTGTGTAATTGTTTTAAAATTCTGCAAAATAAAGTTTATTTATATATAAATAAGAATAACTTCCTCCGCCAGCGATCAAGAACAGAATTGAATCTTTATTTATATATCATAAATAAAAAAGAAAAATAGAATTATAATGACATGACAAAGAAGTACATCACAATTAACAAAAATATGTTACATGGCAATTAATCTTCGGTGTGTCGGAACTTTTAATTTATTCACCATCAATGATATGGTCATAATGCGTAATCACGTTTTTGGATGATAATATATCTATTAAAGAAATATTTAAAACATTTAAAACATATATCACTAATTTGAATCAAACGTGTTTCGTGCAATGCAACTTCTTTGCATGAGCCTGGTTTATTTATCATTGAGAGAGATATATATCGGCAAAAAATAAATAAACAAAAAAAAAACATTTTAAACATTAATATTTCATCAACTATTGCGCATTGGACAGAGTTACTGCAGTACCTTGTTAAGTGAATGGAGCGTATCGTAACATATTAATGTTTTAGCAAAATTCAAGGGGTCCAGGGTTGCTTATCCCTTTGTCAGTGATAAATTGTAGAGCGTCGCAATTATGTCGTGCGGAAGTTAGCGACAAGCAAATGCGCGTTATGCGCGATGTGTTTGATCTTTGTGACTTTGTGACACGCCTGTGTCACGCATACGTCAAGGTATTTTCCTCCTGCTATCTGTATTATTTTTACACGCAGATGCCATGATTTTATCAAATTTTATTCTCATTTTTATGACCTGATTCAGTATTATCGCCATTTACCAAGTATAAATGAGGATAAAACTAGAGTCGTCAGAGAAAATCAGTTGATTGCGGGAAATCGACATAGCTATTATCAGCGCGCGATAAAGAGAGCTGTAGAGTCACCACCCGACGAGTACGCAGTTGCCTCAGCTTTGTTCTCTCGCGATACCTACATATCGTGCCATATGTATGCCATGTATACATGATTATTTCAAACATCACGCTCAGCTTAATGAATAAATGGTGCGACTTGACCAAGACAAAAATTTGTACGTGTAAAGAAAGCATTTCCTTCTTTCCTTGACGAAACGGGAAGGAAGGTTCTATCTACTTGCTTACTTGTAAATCAACGGACAAGTAATAATCTACTCTATGTTATACGTATAAAGAAAGAAAATTAACAAAAACATTCTTCAAGTCTTTCCCCTCCATCTCTGATAAAACTTTTATTTTCATTAAACAGAATTCACAAGGAAAACAGAGTTTAATTCGAAAATTATATTAGTAGTCAAGTTATATCGTAGAAAGGATTTTTCTCTTACTTGTAATCATGAAAGAGATTTATATATATATATATATATATATATATATATATATATATATATATATATATATATATAACACAAATTAATATAACTTATCACACGTGTACTGCGTATATCTCTTCTACAGCAAACTAATTCACTTCGTCATTGATCTATGTTCCTTTGTACAAAGATAGCTTTTGTTGATAAGTTGTGATGATGATGTTACATACTGATTCCAAAGTCCCTTTTCCATCTGTGTGACTCATTCGCGCGCATTTACGGATTTACGTCTCTGTGTGATATGTGATACAAGTCCGTGACATGTATATTAAATGATCGTTTGATTCCAATCCATTCGCACATTCTGTAAAACAGATTTAATTTGTAATACAAACGTAATTTACAAATTAATATTACAGCAAGTTAAATTATACATGTGAAAAAGAGAATTACATTTTATAAATGTCTATATTTTATATACACACACATTTTTCCAATCACAAGTAGCTACAAATAAAAATAGGAGCAATGCTAGACAGAAGAAACTATCTCTTGTTACAACAAGATTATTCCTAATCATTTTATCTTCGAGCAGATGCTATCAATGTGAGCGATCGGTCACGCACCGATAAAATAATGCCATTTTTTTGATAATATATTGATAAAGTAATACGTGTTCTTCTTATCAACATGAAGAGATGGGTTATTACACGATATGATAGAATGTTCTTCGTTAGGCAATAATTATTAGACAATTTTCAATACGACGATTATTTGTATGTATTGTATTATATGTAATAATTAACCAACCATTAATAATTTCATTACACTTCTTTAGGTCTACTTAAACCAGCTGATATACCAACATCATGGATAGACATGGCTGATCCGTGCATAAAACTCATGGAGTCTCAAGTTAAAACCGAGATGGAAGCTGCCATGAAATATCTCGCGATGGTATATAGATCCTGCTAGTGTCTGCTTGCATATATACATATACATATATTTCATTCGATATGTAATCTCTATAACTTGTTAAATTAACATAATGTGTCTTAAGATTTCTAATTTCTTCTTAGGGTGCCCATTTTGCACGCGATGTTATAAATCGCCCAGGCTTTAGCAAGTTCTTTTTCGAAAGTGCGAGCGAAGAGAGAGAGCATGCGATAAAGATCATCGAATATTTGCTAATGCGTGGAGAACTTACAAATGACGTTAGCAAACTTCTCAAGTATCCCTTGGTGAGTATTTTACTTTCCACGAGTAAATAGGTCGTGGAAAAAAAAAGGAAAAAGGTGTAACTGACAGTAACACGTTTTTTCTTACGTCGTGTATGTATACAGACTACCAACAATACAAATCCGATGCGCCAAGAATGGAACAGTGGAGAAGAAGCTCTTGCCGAGGCCTTGAAATTAGAGGCTCAAGTTACGCGCAGCATTCGTGATATAATTATAACTTGCGAAAACCCAAAATCATCTTCCTTCAATGACTACCACGTAAGTATCAGTTTTTTCCCCCGAAAATGACAATTTTGTATGAAAAAATTTTTCACTGTCGCGCCGCGATTGTTTATAGTTGGTGGACTACCTCACTAGCGATTTCTTGGATGAACAATACAAAGGGCAACGCGATCTTGCCGGTAAAATCTCAACTCTGGGTAAAATGATGCAAACGCATGGACCTTTGGGAGAATTTTTATTCGATAAGAAATTGTTGAATGGCGAAGTCTAGAGGTTTTGATGACATCAAGATGCCGAAATTTAGCTCGAGATATTCTTTTCTATAAATACATGTTTATAAAATTATAATGGTCACATTTAGAATACATTGTGTAATTCAGATTACTACATTGTGCATCCTTGTTTATATTTTACTGTAGAATATGAGATGTAATAACAGTTTTTGTTCCGAGCATATTTCTAAATGTGGCCTAATGTGTAATATTATAGGAGTATGTGGAACATAATGTTTACAATGTTTGTTAATCCATAATAAGTATATTATCCTTGATAAATAAATAAATAAATATTATTTTGAGATGCTGCCTTGTCCGACGATAATTTTATTTTACTTACATATCGCGTGTTATCTAATTTCTCACATTGGCAGAAAATGGTCGAAATGTATCTAATTCTATAATAAGGTGTAATTGTCAATAAGATATATACGATACAGCTCGTGAAAGGACTTGAAGAAAAAATTATCTCTTTTTTATCCTTTTTCTTTTCTTTTCTTTTTATTTTCTTTTTTCAATTGCTAACATAATAATACGTGCAAAAATATTTTGCGTGTTGTACTTTAGAAATATGAGTAACTTATTAAAGCGTCAAATACATTGCAATTAAATTTTACAAATACTTGTACGTATAGATAAAAATACAGAACATTTTACATTTTAAATCTTATATAACCTTTCAATACCTTGATTTACAATGCATGCCATGTCGCAATTAAAATGTAACTTGTAGCTTCTTGAGAGAATTAATTAATGAATACGACGGGAAGAAATTGTTTTTCTAAAATTGTGTAATATTAAAAAAAAAAATATATATATATATCAAAATGCTTATACTACTCTTATGTTTCTCTCTCTTGATTACAAATTAGACGCCCATGCTCTATATCGTCAGTAAAATTATTATATTTGAGAGAGAGTATAATTTGCTTTGGTAGAGTAAGATTTATATATGTTTTCTTCAAGCTTAATGTGAACAATTGTTTCTCATAATTTGCGTAATCTGTCGCACATAAGCTCAATTCTAAATCGCTTGTGTTTTCATTTGACAGTACATTTACAACGCCTCGAGGTACATTGACTAACGAAAAGATATCGCAATAGGATGCTAAACTGCAGGAATTTGCATCAGTTAGCACAATAACAGAATTGCCAGAAATTAAAATTTGTATTAATCGAACAAACAAAATTTCTTCAGTTTTCTCCTTGAGAATAATAACACCTCTTGGAATACGATTTTGGATTACTTCTAATCTATCATTTTGAGAATAAAGTAACGATGTATCATTGAACTGCGGGGATGCCATCAACTTCTCCGCTTCTCTCAGGGATTTACTAAAGAGGGAGACAAAAATGAAAAAGAAAACGTTAATTACGAAACAGAGAGTAAAGAATATACAAATAGAATAAGAGGCTATATATATATATATAAAAAACTTTAAATTCTAATAACCCTAACCTATAATATTGTAGGGTGTTTAGCAATTTAAGCATTACAGATACTCTGCTATCAACAGACCAAGTTTTCCAAGTCTTCGATCCTTCTATAGCTGAATTAAAACACATCCTAACATCGTCGCTACAATAAATTTATCGATTACGTTTGATTTGTGAACTTTGTTAATTTTTTTCTTAAATCCAAGAAAAAAGATATTCTATTGAATACATCTTACGTGCATTCATACCTCGTTGCATTTGCCCATAAAATGTCATTATGTTTCCAATATGTGCCTTTCACAGGTTTGTGCCATTTGCCATCGTAAAACAAATTATAAATTGACTTAATATTCACATTTGAAGGACTATTTGAGAGGTTTATTTCATTTTTACTCGGCTTTATCGAATCATTGAAACTAGTTTTAAATCTTTTATGTAATTTGTCGACAATTTTTAACCAAGGTAAAAGCATGACACCACCATAGAGATCCATATGCATATTTATGAATACAACGTCTCTCTGAATAATTAAAAGCAAAAATTACTTTAATAATGCTTATAAGATCAATATATATTTCGTAATGTAATATGTTATATGATTTAATAATGTTACATACATCTAAAGTTGTTGCTAAATATTTTGCACGTCCAACATCTTCTGACCATATAGATATTATATTCATATTACACGACGACGTACGGGGGGTAAACGCTTTTATCGATGTCCATGTACAAATAGGTAAGTTTTTAGGACGAAAATATTTCTTTATAAGCGACAAAAATTTCTGCTTAATGGGTGTTTGGACCCAAATTTTATTTATATGAGAATGTCCTGCTGTCCTTAAATAGCTGATAACTGCATACAAGTCTGAATCCTCTACAAGTACCATTTCATTGGTTTGATCTACATAAAGTTTGAAAAAAATCTTCATTATTCACACCAGTCAAAAACACACTTTTGTTACATTACGAACGTGTGTTACTCTTACTTGGGAGCTCATTTTTCAAACCATTATATTGAATTTTATATAGCGTTGAATTTTTGCTAAAATGTAGAAATGAATATACATATTTATTATCTATAAAATTGCTGTGCGTGTAAACGTGTGAAACAGTGTTATAATTCTAACACGAGAAATATAATTAGAATTTATTATTAATATATTGAACAAATATATAAAAGAGAAAAACAGTTTACAGGATAACATTTTCCAGGAATAATTGCACTTTGTGTTCCCTACTGATATTGAAGATTGTAAGCACTACCGATAAGATTAACTCTTCTTTGTTGTATTCTTCATCTATGTCTTTATCTAGGTAGAAAAGAAATGTTGAATGAAAATTCGACAAACAAAAGAATTTCTCATATACGTATATAAACTGTGCAACGTGTGTTTCTGTATGATATACGCAATTATTATGTACTTGTAAGCAAAATAAAATACACAGATGCAGTCAGAAAACGTGATGTTGATATATTTTTGCAAAATTATCACGTACCAAACTCATTTCCAAGCATAAGTTTTGCGCTAAAATTTGTCAAGTATTCAAGAATAGTAGCAACTGTGTCTACATGTTCGCAGGCGGATTTGAAAAGAGACAAATTTTTTTCTATTATAGATACTGCTTTAAGAAATCTAGAGCAAAAAAAAAAACACAGAGAAAGTACTAGAAATGACAAGGTGTAACACAAGGTGCCATTTTTATCGTGCGCGTGTGTGTATGCAGATTTAGAGATCATATATAAATTCTTATTTACCTCGTTGGAAAATCATTAACATTCTTAAATTGTATGTTCATAGATAAAGTGGATATTTCTGTCAATGCTTCCTAAAATACGGTAACAGAAATAGTATAATGCATTTTACTGAAAGTACAGTATAAATGAGACTTTTGGTTTGCAACATTAATATTGAATCTCCTAATCCTAATCTATTAATAAAATGAGCGGTACGTGTGTACACATACGTACACGCATATCCCCTACAAGTTCATGATGATGCTCACCTCCTTGCTGTTCCTATTATATTCTAGATTAATATAATATTCGTTTATAGCTGGCTCGCCCATAACTGCTCGCGATAAAGTATATCCTATAGCTGTATTATTAAAGATATCACAGTTGATCACAGTCTACAGAGATACGTATCCACAATCGATCCGTTATAATCTTGCACAATGACAACCGATAGATACGATTCGACCTTGGGAAAAAGTTTTCAATTTAGGAGCCGTTGAAGAAAAACCGTTGAAACGTAATTAACGGATTTGGCTCTGCTATTATGCCTGCTAATACCTGTGTGTGATAATGCTATAACGGATACCAAAAAAGAACATCACGAGATAAATATCTATCTACCCTTTTATTACTGGCAAATTGAAATCTACTAATAACAGTAATAACCATGATATAAAAATTAAAAATACAAGGTATATGGGTATATCAACATCAGGATGCGCATCAGTAGCCGACCAATGGCATTTGGGTCCAAATTCCAAATGCTATTACCGGTATTTATAAAGGTAGGTTTTCATGGGCAAAATGTAGCAGCAGTTTAGTAATTTCCTAGAAATTACTAAGTAATTTCTAGAAAAGTTTAGTAATTTCTAGGAAAGTTTAGTAATTTCCTAGGAATTTTCTAAGAAATTACTAAACTGCACACCTTAATACATACTACGTTTACGCGAGCGTTAAGCGGGGAGCACACGCTTCTGCACAACGCATAATGCGTAAGCATAAGAAAATTGATTGGTCTATTTCCTTATGCACATGTGTACGGACCAATCAATTTTCTTATGCTTACGCATTATGCGTTGTGCAGAAGTGTGTGCTCCCCGCTTTACTTCTGTAGTAACTTACGATAATTCTTTCGCGTAAACGGGACCGCGTAAACGCGAGTGAATTATCGTAAGTTACTACAGAAGTAACGCTCACGTAAACGTAGTATATCACAGTATAAAGTATAACTAGTAATACTAGTATGCACAAGTTATATACTGATTACTGGGCTGCGTTCGAAAACTTTTACTCGGGTGCACACCGCACCGTTCTATCTTTTATACTTTCTAAAAATTGAACAAGGATAGAATAACGCTGATGTCTGGTGTGTGCCCGAGTGAGGTTTTCGTGGCATGTAGGACGTACGAAAAAAATTTCCTAGGCCATCGCATCGCACAATTTTACAAGAAAATAATTTTGATTCGTTTTTCCGCGCTCTTTCCGTTATCCTATTTCTCAAAATTGTTTGTATCGCTTCCGAATGAAATCTTGGAATGAAAGACTATTAGGAAACTGCATATCACACACACATCGCATTTTTCGCGAATAGGCAACTTTTAAATTTAACGGATCACAGTTTCGAAACTTGAGCGATTTTCGCGCAACCAACTTCAGAGTTCAGATTCACGACGGCTTAAGTTCACTAAAAAGCTAAAGACTTCATATATGGACAACGGGGAGTGCAACTGAGGTACGAAGATTCGGAGTTTCATAACGCGGTAATTTCGTCAAGACAACGTAATGTGTTTCCTTTTTTTCTTTCTTTTTTTTACAGTATAATGACGCTAATAGATTTGTTGTGCTATGCGAGCGAGGAGTATGATATTTCGCGGTGCACATATACGGGCGTGCATGTTCCGCGCGCGAGCGACGCGACCTGACCTGACTCTCTTTTGCGGAATAACCTAAACCTAAACTGAACCTGAACCTGAAGGGCCTGAGCAGAATAGATGACTTATAATTTTAAGACGGTGTTTTATGCTTTAAATCTTTGTCTTTAGCAACGCACAATACTGTCTCAAGTCTCACAACACTGACACTTTGTACACTCGTTTAAGACTTGAGACACAAGACAGTATTGTAAGTGGCTAAAAACAAAGATTTAAAGCATAAAACTGTCTTGAAATTATAAGTTAGCCATTCTGCTCAGACACGAACTTGAATGTCGATTTAAACCTAAATCTAAATCTGAATCTAAACCTAAACCTAAAACCTTAAACCTTAACTTAAATCTAAACCTAAACGTCGGTTCGTTTCGAGGCATCTGTTATACAATTCAGCGTTTCCTCTTGCTTGTTTTTGCAGATTGCGTCTTGTGACATTACCAGCCATGAATTTCCATTGATTTCCTGTGGAGTACTGCCAAATTTGCGTGGGCGGTGCAACCTTTCATTGATCACATCTTGTATCATGGCTCTACGTCGTGGAAAACGCAATCTGAGACTGCAGGTCTCCGATGAAACACCTGTACCAGTGTATGTAAACCACCGCTACAATGTCTGTCAAATATCATGATTAGTGTTCATATCTATATATGGGATCTGTTGCATTTGCTATATATTTTGTGTACACAGGCGCGGCGTGCACTTGTGTGTGTACAATGTATATATATATATAAAGGTAGAATGCATCTTCTGATATATTTTATGTATGGTTTTGTTTTAGGACACCACCAAGAAATTTAGACAAACGGACTACCATTACTATAGACGAAAAGACGTTTGTTGTAGAAGCCGATGATTTGGAAACGCTTTGTGTACTTGGTCGTGGAGCATACGGGATTGTTGATAAAATGCGACACAAACCGAGCGGCACGATTATGGCTGTTAAGGTATTGTTGTCAAAAGTGAGCCGTAAACCGTAAGCTTTGTTACATCACGGACGTACGGAGAGAACAAAACTGTTTTTACAGAGGATAGCTGCTACTGTTAATACGCAGGAGCAAAAGCGACTGCTCATGGATTTAGATATTTCTATGCGTAGTTCGGCGTGTCCCTACACCGTACAATTCTATGGAGCCTTGTTTCGAGAGGGAGATGTATGGATATGTATGGAAGTGATGGATATGAGCCTTGATAAATTTTACACAAAAGTGTACAAACATGGTCGTGCCATTCCTGAAGATATTTTAGGAAAAGTGGCTTTTGCGGTATACATTTAACGTTGACTCTTTAAAAACTCACTCGTATAGTCTCTTGATCTTAAACTTTTTTTAACGTGAGAAACATTCACATTGTCGTATCTATACTTGCAGGTAGTGAGCGCGTTACATTATCTCTATTCGCAATTACGGGTGATTCATAGAGACGTAAAGCCTAGTAATATCTTAATTAATCGGAAAGGCGAGGTAAAAATTTGCGACTTTGGTATATCAGGTTACCTTGTGGATTCCGTTGCCAAGACTATCGACGCTGGATGTAAGCCGTATATGGCTGTACGTAACTGTGTTACACACGATTTTGAAAAGTTGGGAAGTTTCACTCACAAAATCAGTTGTCCACTCGATACATTCTCCACCATTATCTTTTTATGTAGCCAGAAAGGATAGACCCATCGGGTAACCCATCGCAATACGATATCAGATCGGATGTCTGGTCGTTGGGAATTTCCCTCGTTGAATTAGCAACTGGTAAATTTCCATACGAATCATGGGGTACGCCGTTCGAGCAACTGAAGCAGGTGGTGAAAGACGATGCCCCGAAATTACCTGCTGGCAAGTTCTCTTCTTCGTTCGAGGAATTTATCAATAAGTGGTAAATGTGTGACATTGCGACAAGATTATTTCTTACAACTCGGAAACCGGATGGATTGATCCTTTCACATAATCGTTCATTCATTGTTTTCAGTCTGATGAAGAATTACACTGCCCGTCCAAATTACAGTCAATTGCTGGAACTCGACTTTGTCAGAGAACACGCTCAAAAAGATACGAATGTGGCCGAATTCGTCGGAGAGATTTTAGATTTACCAGAAAACGAGCAACCGGTATAGTGCATACGTTACTCTGACGTAGCTTGCAATATAATTTGACTTGTAACTTGTATTTGTTTGCAAGACAGTCACGTGATGGCATTGCCATATGTAATTTATATTATCGGATCGCGTTTGATCATTGCATGTCGAGATATAACTGGCACTCGAAGGATTATTCCTTTATTTATCGTCCTCTTAAGGTTTATTATTATTATTATTATTATTATTATTAATATTATTATTAATTGCATCTGATACAATTGTAGCATTTATAAGTTTGGTCTGAAAATAACTACCCCTACTCCTGATCTTGTCACATCGAAACAAACGCGGAAAATAATACACAGATGTTTTTCTACATGATAAAACGAGATATAAGTTAACATTCGTGGCATTGTGGTAACAGTAGTAATAATAAAAGCGTATATAAAATCTTAACAATATCTCGTTGAGATATGTGCGTTAAGATATATATTATATATAAAATATAACACTAGGACTGCATTCGGGGAGCGCGCTATTAGTGCTATTTGCTTATTCTATCCTTGTTTTAAATCTAATGAGCGATAAAGATAGAATGATACGATAGCGCTAATAGCTAATAGCGCGCTCCTCGAATATACAGTAGATTGTACATAGTAATCGAATGTGCGTAATCAAAATTGTATTCGTTTAATGAAAACCTTCATTTATTAGCAATCAATTGTAACGATTATTATATTACTGATAGAAATTGAATTTTGTGACACAGTGGATGTCGTATATACATATGTACACACAAGTATAGAATTAATATCAGAATATCACGTATAGTGGGAGTCTCTTATAAAAATTCTTGATGATTTTGTTTTGTCTATATATGTATATTGTTTTTTATATATATATTGTTCCAGCACCCCCCGTAATGTGATAAAAATCTTAATCTTAAATAAACGATTGTTTAAACAGCGATAAATTTAATCGTTCGAAAGCTGATCTAATATGAAATTAGAAATGATAACTTTACATAATAAATTCCTTTGCAAAAAAAGTTTGCCTTCTTCTAAAGCATTTTTTACAGTTTTCTTTGATCAAGCCGTCATCGGATTCTACCGAGATACACGTACGCGCGTAGAAAATAATCTGAAATAAAAAGCTAAACGAATGAAAATGTTTTTATCTTTCAAATAATTTCATAGCGCATTACGCGAATATTTTTCCCTTTCTTTTGATCCTACACAGCACATCAATTCATATATATATATATGAATTTAATTTATAAGCTGCGATAATTATAAAAACATAACATCTCGAGCAAATAAAAATATCCGGTGTTAATATCAGACAAATGTGGAGAATTTTTTTCAGCGGAAAGCAGATATATGTATTATGTATGTATGTACATACACATGCATATTGTACATACAATACATTATGGCTTCTGCCGCGCGGCAAGCGTTTCCGCGTCCTGTGGGAAGAAGCCATTAGATCTGCGTTCGAAAACTTTACTCGAGTCCTCGAGTGCACATCGCGTCGTTCTATCTTTGTTACTTATTGTTAGTAAAAATTGAACAAGGACAGAACGACGCGACCCTGGTGTGCGGCTGTGCGCCCGAGCGAAGTTTTCGAACGCAGCCTAGGGTGAGATATTTTATCGGTGCGAGCAACCGATTCGCCGTAAAGAATTTGGCGGGAGAGCAAGCTCCAATCAAGACGTTCCTTTACAGGACATCTACTTGGCGATTTGTTCAAGTTTGTCGATCTATCGCTGTTTCTAGTAATTTATTTATCTGGTTTCATCGGGGGGGCACGAGGAACACCGGGAACACTGTCGGACTGGTCGATGTCGATCATTGGTCTAGTTTCCACCGAGGGTTCAAATCGGGTCAGAGTCAGCCAGTTAGCCAATAGTTATGCTGGTTACAATTGCAATTAGGTTAATTCCGTTATAACCAGCATAACTATTGGCTAATGCCCTGTGTCCACGATGCAAGAACTTGGTCCAAGTTTCGGTTTAAAGCCTTGTGTCCACGATGCTAGAACTGTGTCCAAGTTTCGGTTTAAGCCAATCAGCTCTGTAATGCCCGGTGTCCACGATGCAAGAACTTGGTCCAAGTTTTGGTTTAAGCCAATCAACTTGCAGCTCTTACAGAAACGCAGCAGTTTCATTGGCTTAAACCAAAACTTGGACCAAGTTTCGGTTTAAGCCAATCAGCTTGCAGCTCTTACAGAGCTGATTGGCTTAAACCGAAACTTGGACCAAGTTCTTGCATCGTGGACACCGGGCATAACTGGCTGACTCTGGTCCGTATTCATAGTCGGATCTTATATTTAAGATCGTCTTAAGTCTGGTCAAAGGCCGTCTCCGTTCAGCCAATGAAATGACCGTATTAGCAACTTAAGACATTACTTAAGACAGCCTTGAAATAAGATCCGACTATGAATACGGGCCTCTGACCCGATTTGAACCCTCGGTGGAAACTAGACCATTGATCACTAGATTCACTAGTGTCGACACCGTCGACTGGTGTCGAAACTCGACTGTCTCGACGGTCGACCACTCTATAATAGAACTGTTCAGGGTGTTCAGATTCCTGAGCAGTGAGCACCCCCAACCCCCAAGCACCCCTGTCCTGAGAACGTGAGAATTGAGAACTCCGGAAACGTGGGATATCATTTTGATTGACTCCAATTTCTAATCGCCGGCAGCGGCGGCATCGCTTGATCGCAGTAGCGCAGCGCAGCAGACATCCGTCTGTCCAGTGTCCGAGAGTCCAGTCCGCACTCCGCATTCCGCACTCCGCACTTCGCACTTTGCTGCTGAAATTTCGCCACATTTCGTTCGCGTTCGCAGCCTGCGGCCCTGCGCTTGCGGGCCTTGTGGCATCGCGGCATCGCGGCACGCGTGGGCACGCGCGAGCACCAGCCTCTAGGCTCTAGGAGAGAGTCCTAAGACGGGTAAGACATAGCACCTAGCCGACCTAAAGGTGAGCGTCGACGCGCATTGATGGATTGATGTGAGTTTACGTGCCTATTGCGAAAGTGTGCGATTCGAAAGACGAGAGACGAAAGTTGAGTCGACCCGTGGGCCGCGGGGTGTTTCTCCTCTCACGGTATCCCTCGTTTTCTCATTTCGTTTGGAACTGTTTGGAACGGCTGGAACGATGCAAAAGATGGGCAAACTGAACTCGTCGATCGATATTATCCCGCTTCAAGGATCGAGTGGCGATTACAGATCGAGGCACGTGGACAATAAGCACAGGATGGAGCAGAGGCTGTTCCGGGATCAATCGTTGATTGATCGCGTGCAAACGGTAACGTAAACCGCGCGTCGAGGTCGAGGTTATCTCTCTGCGCGTACTAGAATTATATCGAACGTGCAGCTTGCGACACGATCGTTTAGCGTTAGCTAACTGCAACATTGCAACATTGCAAGTTCAACTTCCTTGACGTTACGTCTTTATCTTTCGCAGTACATGCATGAAAATGAAAATAAAGTATATATCGATGTGAATGAGATGGCAGATGCGTTGCAAAGGCGATACAGAGATTATCGTGGTAAGAAACGCGGGGCGTTCCGTGCGATGGTACGTAAAGCGTATGACGAGCTTACCGAGATATTTTCCAAGAAGCCATCGACACGCGAGTGTTCTGCGTACGACGACGACGACGACGATGACGACGACGACGACGATTTTGAGGATGTCGACGTCGAGGTATTATTGTCGTTCTCGATCTATTATTGTTATTATCCTTCACATTCCTATTATATTACATCGCGTTGTATTATATTTGTAATCAAATCGCGCGTGATTTTAGTCAGATTCGCAACGTACTTCGATAGGTGACATGTTGTTACATATGTATAAGAAGACGCAATACAAGCAGAATGGAAACTCGAGCGATAAGGAATTGATAGACATTAGTAGCGACGACGATGGCGCTAAAGTTGATTCTTCCAAGCCTGAAAAAGACGTAAAGGCGTCTGAGCCTGGGTGTACGGTAGCTGAAGAATCTTTGCCCGCATCAACGGTTGCTTCAACGGTTGCCACTTCAAAGCCGGAAACAGCAACAGTCGTTAAGCCAGAACCGATTAACAACGCGGAACAAGAGACTGCCATAGCGAAGCCAGAAACGTCTACCTCAAAACCAGAAAAACCAGAAATATCAGAAACCGTGAAATCAAAAATAGTACGTATTTGCATGCGATTTATGATTCAGACATTACTGTGCTAAGTTTTTGCGAGAATCAGACTGGAGGATAAAGCGCACGCTTGTTACCTGTTTCTGTCGTTTTAGCCTGCGAACGAAGCCACAAAACAGCCACTAGTGGTGGAATCTACGAGAAAACGACAAAGAGACAAGGAAAATAGCAATGGACAATTTTCAGTCGCAAAGAGGGCGAGGACCTTACCCATCACAAAGTCTCAAGTTACACTCCTTGATGTAGGAGTTAGTAACAAAGTGTTGAAAACTGTCTGCAAATTACTATTCCATATGATACATCCTAAATTATACAAACATTTCGGTGCACCTCCACCAAGGGGATTTTTACTTCATGGACCACCTGGTTGTGGGAAAACATTACTGGCACATGCAGTTGCGGGGGTAAGATAATATTTAATTCCAGAAAACGTCTAAAGTATATGCTACAATAGTAATGTTATCTATTCACAAATTATTATAATAAATAGAGCAGTAAATACATTTTTGTTACATTCTATAAACGCGTGTGAAACTCAAGTTATATATATTTGAATCTGTCCTATTTTCTCTCTTTCTCTCTCTCTCTCTCTCGTCTTTGCATGCAATTAAAAAGAAAAGTGGAGAAATCCACGGTAATTAATAATTTATATATATATTTTTTATATTAGCAATTAGATATGCCTCTACTAAAAGTAGCAGGACCCGAGCTTGTGACTGGAATATCTGGTGAAAGCGAAGCTCGTATCAGAGAATTATTCGAGCAAGCCTTAGCTCTTGCTCCATGCGTCGTTTTCGTGGACGAGATAGATGCTGTCATGCCAAATAGAGCTACGGCTCAAAGAGAAATGGAAAGAAGAATTGTTGCACAATTATTATCAAGTTTAGATGGTAAAATATTTATGTTTCCATTACTATGTTTTACATTATTTAAAGCTACATTTCTTTCCTTCTATTTTCTTGTTAGAATTGAATTTCAACGAAAATGGAGATAAAGTACTGGTGATTGGTGCGACAAATCGACCTGAGTCATTAGATCCTGCTTTGAGAAGAGCAGGACGTTTCGATCGTGAAGTGTGCCTTGGAATACCAGATAGAGGAGCAAGAGTTAAAATCTTAGCGGTGCATACTAAAAAAGTTGTATTGGCTCCTGATGTTAGTTTGTCGACAATAGCTTCCCTTACGCCAGGTTTTGTAGGTGCGGATTTAGTTGCTTTAATTAGGGAAGCTGCCATGGTTGCTGTGGACAGGTAAATCTTTTTTGCACATGGCTTTTACCCATATACGCGTGCACGCGCATATGTACGTATTTTATGGGGTGTACCTATGCGCGCGTGCGCGCGCGCGCGCGTGTGTGTGTGTGTGTATATATGCTTATACATGTGCAACTTTTGTAGAGTATTTGAGGATCTAAGTAAATCAAAACAGGAAACAAAGTTATCCGAAGTGACCGATGTCGAGAAACAAGCGGATAAACAAGTTGAAATTCCCGAAAACTCGGAAAATTTAATTGAAACTAGTGTTGCGGCCGAAGTCCCTACTACGATTGAAAACGATCTCACGTTTCCAAAAGAATTACCTAAAGGTCCAATCCCAGAAATCGCTGAAATGGATGTAATACAGGAACATTCGACAGACTTGTCAGCCTTGTTGGCTTGGTTACGTACCGAACCTCCACTTTCCTCAGAACGTCTATCGACCTTATGTATTGAGCACAGTGATTTTGTGACTGCTGTAGGCATTGTTCAACCTTCGGCGAAAAGAGAAGGATTTGCGACAGTTCCCGATGTAACGTGGGACGATGTCGGCTCATTGCAAGACATACGGCAAGAATTGCAAACAGAAATTCTCGTGAGTATATCAATATATTTTTATCTTTTCATACTTTCCGTCTCTCGTGAAAGAATAGCAGTTATTTTATTTGTTGGTCTTGTGCACACGAATTCCCGAAACGGGACCAACATTTTTTATCATTTACCTTACATTTCTTCAATCACAACTTCCCTTTTTTCAATCATGTTTGTATAAAGCCGAGACATGCATATATACATATATGCATACATATGGGTTAATAATCAGGATCGAATCCAGGACCTGTTGACTACAAGACGATTGCTTTCATACGAAGCCCCACGCATAACCCCTGCCTACTATGCTATTTATTTTACAGCATTCTACGGCATTTTTGGCACATGTACATAAATTTACTTATTTATTGCAGGCTCTTGTCAAATATTCTGAATATTGTGATATATTAGGTATAACAGCTGCCAGTGGGGTATTGTTGTGTGGTCCGCCTGGATGCGGAAAAACATTACTGGCCAAAGCCGTCGCCAATGAAGCTGGAATTAATTTCATTTCTGTTAAAGGACCAGAACTTTTAAATATGGCAAGTTTCAGCATTGCGCGTTATAAGTACTTGTGTTTGAAAATGTATGTCTATTGATTTTTTTTCATTTTTATTTTTATTTCTAGTATGTTGGCGAAAGTGAGAAAGCAGTTCGTCAATGTTTCTTAAGGGCGAGAAATTCAACGCCATGCGTCATATTTTTCGATGAAATAGATGCGTTGTGTCCTAAGAGAACAGAAGGCGATAATTCCGCGACAGGGCGCGTCGTTAATCAAATGCTTACAGAAATGGACGGTGTGGAGGGCCGGCAAGGAGTATTCCTTATGGCAGCCAGTAATCGACCTGACATTATAGATCCAGCTGTTTTGAGGCCAGGAAGACTGGATAAAATTTTATATGTTGGTCTTCCGAATGCTTCAGACAGAGTGGACATTTTACGTGCAGTAACAAAGGTATGAGAAAGTCAGAGAAAGAGAGGGGGGAGAGAGAGAGGGAGAGAGAAAATTGGTTTTATCTGTTAAAAAAAAGCGTCTTTTCTCTCGATAATGTAATACGTCAATAATATAATTTGTAGAATGCAACGAGACCGAAACTTGCTTCAGACGTCGACTTGAATCAAGTGGCATATGACAATAGGTGTGAAGGTTATACTGGTGCAGATTTAGCAGCCTTGATAAGAGAGGCTGGTATGGAAGCATTGAAGGAAATAATAGCTGGTTATGGAAAGCCAGAAATTTCGATGCGACACATTTTTCAGGCATTCGATAAAGTGCAACCGTCCGTTCGCGAGAAGGCGAGTATTGGTTTCATTCATTTGCAAATCTATATCAGATGACACAAATATAATAGAAATAATAGAAATAATATAAATTCTACAGGATATTAAACATTATGAAAAGTTAAGCAAGTTGTACTCGGTTAGGAAGAATCCTGATCCTGAAGTTACGCCAATGGATACGCCACTAGATGCACCAATTGTTGATGTAGTCATGGAGCCGATGGAAACTTAAAAAGTATAATTATTAAAAGCCTATAAGAATCGCCGAAGAATTCTTCCAAAACCAAAATTTATATAAACTTTTACACGGAAAAGACGAAAGACTTTCCCGTAACGGTGCAGTTTAATTTCCGCGCATTTATATCTCATAAAATAAGTTTTTAACGTTGACTGCATTAATGATGATTTATTATTGTTTCAAGATATACAGTTAATACAGACGGTTAAAATACCTCGTTATTCTCTCTGTAGATTGATAAAAAAAATTTGTATATATATATATACATGTATGTATATATATATAAATTTTAGAGCAGCATGTGTTAAGGGGAAACATACGAGTAGACCGCAAGAAAAAAAGGTGAAATTCGGGAACTTTTATCTTGGAAACTATTAATTCGATTCGATCCGGGTTTTTTTTATTTAAAAGGTAGAAATTTTTTTTCGACCCAAATTTTCGACCTTTATAGTCTGATAAAAAAAAAACTAGTTGAGCAAAAAAAAATCTCCCGATGGAAACGAGAAAAACTATCGCAAAACATTGTGTATAAATTTGAAGCAAATCGGTCCAGCCGTTCTCGAGATATTCTGGCCACCGTGAACCGTGTCCGCGAGGAACACATTTTACGCCGGTCACGAGAACAGCGCTCCGAGGGAATGAATTCCCTTAAAAAAATGTGTGAACGTGCCTCAATGTAGATACTTTTAAATAAAAAAAACCCGGATCGAATCGAATTAAGTTTCCAAGATAAAAATTCCCGAATTTCACCTTTTTTTCTTGCGGTCTACTCGTATGTTCCCCCTTAAAGGATCCTCACCAAGATTTTCGTCAGTTGATAAAAGTTTGTTTGATAAAATTCAATAACGTTTAACAATAATCTCCTTTTTTTATTGTATGTGTAACTTTAATTACGTGTACAAATAAATGTGTTTTAAAATAAAAGCAATCTTATGAGTAGTTCTTTGTTATGCTCTACTTGAATAACTCTCAATACAAATTTTTCATACATTCCATACTTGTAGCTACAATCACATTTGACTCATACCGATTCAATCAATTAAATAAAGCAGGAAACAGATGTCGTGGAAATATAAAAAAAAATGACGTTATCGTGACATATTTCATATTATTTCAATAAAGCGCTTCTCGTTCGACAAAGGTATAAACTAAAACTTGTATATTAAGCACGTATCCCAAAATCCCCTCTATATATATGTACAAAGGAATATTTCAAATACATAATCAATAATATGGATGCATCGCCAACTTCTGTTGATTTACGATAGTCAAAAATTACAATACATTTATTTATTACAATACTTATGCAGGGTCTTAACATAATTAGATATTGTTTAGGATTAAAGATCTTATGCCTCATCTATTTTGCGATTTTTTACAATCCAAGGATGTGCAAGAACGCCGTCCATATCTAATCTCTTTTCAGGATCAATAATTATCAACTGAAATATAATTGATCAAGTGTTAATCAAGTTTTAGCACATTAGCAACGGATATGAAATTGTCTTACCTTTGAAATTAAATCTCGTGCATCTTGGCTAACAAAACTCGGAAATGTATATCGCAATCTTTTTATGTTTACATAAGTTTCATCGTTAGTTGCCGCGTAAAAAGGAGGCTTGCCAACTAAGCATTCGTAACACAACACTCCAACACTCCAAAAGTCAACTGTATGATTATGCGTTTTCCCAGATACCATTTCAGGCGGCAAGTAATCCAAGGTGCCGCATAAAGTGTCCCTTCGAGAGGAAGGAGCGTGCACCGACCATCCAAAATCGGCTATTTTCAATTCTCCGTTTACTCCAAGGAGTAAATTCTCAGGTTTAATGTCACGATGGATGACGCTCTTGCTGTGGCAATACTTTAACGCATCTGCTAATTGAGCTATATAAGTGGCTGTCCTACAAGTATATAGAAATTACAACCCAAGTATACAATTTATTTCAATTTGCGACAGAACACCTTTCTGATGAGAAATTCCTACCTTATTTCGTCAAATCGTTTATTGGGTTGATTACTCAGTTCTTTATAAAGTTCACCTTTTGGTGCATATTCCAATATTAAATAAATTCGCTTGTCATCATAGAAATATCCGTACATCCTCAAAATATTTGGATGCCTATGAAAGACAACATTTGTATTAGATATGACTCCTTAATTGCTCCCGTATGTATTTCACGTTGCAGTTTTTAGAATATGCAGCTAATGAAAATAGAATAGAAATAGAAACAGAAAAAATTGATACCTCAAATGGGTTTGGATTTCAATTTCTCTCCGTACTTGATGTGAGATTTTCGCGTCTTCTATTTGCGATCTATAAAGCACCTTCATGGCTATTATAAATTTTGATCTCTTTTCTCTGGCTAAGTATACATTACCAAATTTCCCTTTACCCAGGGGTCGGCCGATATCGAAATCTGTCAATACCCATTTCTTTTGGCTTTTCTCCTCGTTTGCACCACTCGTATCTGTACTGGAGACTTTCTGAGCATTTTCACTCTTGTTGCCTCTTACTCCTCCGCTGTTTTCGCTCGTAGGCTTTTGTTGATCTTGGATAGAATCTACCGATTTACACGCTACTGGTAATTTCGGTGGTGGCATCAGTTCCATAGATTTCTTCGCGGTCTCTTTACATTCATTTTCGTTTTTGGTATTTGTCGTCGACCCAACTTTGCAACCGTTTTCCCCATCGTCACTTGTACTTTCCACAATTTGCGATGTTGCGACGTCTCTTACTAACTTTTCGGAAATGTGCAAGTACTTGAAACTGCTAACTGCTTTCAATGAATGCGTAGCTAATTGATGCCGAGTCTCATCGTTGTCCGCTCTAAGCATAGTTGACACTTTTATTCCGGTTCTGTAATTAAGATAATAGATAAGGCAAATATATAGGACCCCCCCTTGACAATGACTTACTTACACGTATACATATGTATCATGCTCCTTTAAAAAGATTATATATTATATTAAAGTTTGAAAAACACTTGTAAGTTGTACTTGTACATATATACGTCAATTTATATGTATGTACGCATATATCGCGCTGTGCTTGTGATCAACTTTCTCTTCCGATGTTAAATTTCTTTAATTTAACAATTTTACATATAGGAGAGCTTATATTTGATTACTAAGACGACATTACATTCCTCATAATTATTAAATTTCGAAAATTCAGGTTACGATTTTCTTTGAGAGCACTCACTTACTTCTCCAGCGAGACGAGGGTCAGTCGATGTCAATCAGCGTGATCAACGGCGTTGGAACTTGGAAGTTGGAAACCGTGAATAACAGTGAAGCTCCGCAACATCTTCAAACGGTTTTTCAAAATTTTGAATGCCTTTCGTTGATTGGTCAATCAACTAGATACGCGACTACGTCGTATTCAACAACGGGAATATAGATGGGAACTGGGATTTCGACATGCGCGTGATTCCGATAAGTTTGAGAACGCATCAACTCGGCGAGAAAAAAAAGAAAGAAAAAAAACACGACACATGATAAACGGGCCACATACGAGTAAAACGAATTTTTTGGAATGCATTTTTCAATCATTTCAGCTGGATGCACAATGAAAAACACAGGCAATAGGAACAGAATTTCCGACGCGTTGGATTTCTATTCTCCGTTGCCTGTCTGACCAATCACAGTGATTTGATTTTAGCTGTGCTTGGTTAGGTATGTACAGGTATCGCGAATAGAAATCCAAGTAATCCAACGCGTCGGTAATTCTGTTCCTATTGCCTGTGTTTTTCATTGTGCATCCAGCTTTATAGTGCTGTCTAAAGTATAGATTATATATTTACTTTTTATACATTTATTTTATATTTATCACGCATGTGACGCTTGTATGTATCTTTATTTATACATGTATGTGTATACACGCACGCGCGTACGTGCAATAATATCTCGGGAGATAAAGGTACAACATAAAATACAGTACAACAACAAAAAAAACATTGGCAACATTGCTCGGTTTTAATCAACAATAATGTAACATTTATTTAGTAAGATGCGATCCATTACTTTGATAATTGGAAACATTACGTTATAACCTCAAATAAACGTATCCATACAACGTCAATGATACCCATGATTTCTTTCAGAACGAACGTGTCTGATGGGGTTAGAGAAGTAGGACTTACTGCCATAATAAGCTGTAAAAAAAAAAAAAAACGCAAATGTTAGAAAATCAATCGTTTTGAAGAGAAACGCTTTCGTATAGCAGTTCTCTTATGATCGCTTACTTCATAAGGGTTAATTCAGGCATGCCTGGGTCTGCGCCCTTGCTGAAGCCTAAAAATGAAATATTTAAATTTTCAGTGTTTTATTGTGCGAGCAAAATGACTATTACTACGTTTACGCGAGCGTTACTTCTGTAGTAACTTACGATAATTCCTTCGCGTAAACGTGATTTTCCTTTGCGTAAACAGGATTTTGTAGTAACTTACGATAATTTACTCCGCGTAAACGAGTGAATTATCGCTCGCGTAAACGTAGTGTATGTCGCAAGATTTAAGATTTTACCTAAAAAGAGGACAGCAGGAATAAATCCCCATTGAAATACGAATTTGCTCACGTTCAGGACGATGGCTATTCTCTGTTTTGTGGTTGGACTTAAAACCATTTTGACTATCTTAATGTCTTTAGTACCGCGGTCAAATGTACTTGCGTTAATGCCGTCAAATTATTCTTAAATCGTGACCAACAGCAACCAACACGAACAACAGCAATCGAGCACCGAGCTGCACCGAGCTGACCGAGTCTGGACTCTGGAGCAACCTGGAGCCTGGAGATAGTATTTCACCGAGTACGCCGAGCCCGAGCAGCAGTTAGGGCCATTTCGACCAAACTCGATCGTTGATTAAAGGGTTGCCAATATGCAATGTTTTAGGGTGCATTTCCATAGAGAAAGAAATAGCGGAACAAAATTAAAACGGAATAATCAAAAATTCCTTTAATTGGCTAATATCCCATCTTGAGAGCCCCCACCTGGAGATTAACCCTATTTCCTCCAACGTCTTTTCCGCCCCTTTAATCCTCGCATCATAACTCACGAACGAATTGACGAAATTTAATGTTCCAAAGCGCAAATTAAAGCTAAAAGTAGTAGCTTTAATTTGCGCTTTAGAACATTAAATTTCGTCAATTCGTTCGTGAGTTATGATGCGAGGATTAAAGGGGCGGAAAAGACGTTGGAGGAAATAGGGTTAACCAATCAGAATGCTAATCCGTTTTAGTTCCGTTCCGCTATTTCTCTCTCCATAGGAATACAGCCTTAAGGCCCGGGCACATAGAAAAATTTAAGCAGTAAGACGTTAGCAGTAAACAAATCAGCCAATCACAGTCAAGAACTTAAGGCACGGCCCTAAGCGGTAGCGAATCCATACTGTTGATTTCCTACTGCTTAAGTTTTACTGCTTAAGTTTTTTTATGTGCCAAGGCCTTTATGCTAGGTCTACAATGCGAGTCGTAAAGTCGTGAGTTGCAAGAATTGACCAATCACAATCGAATTTGAGGAGAATAATCGACTGTGATTGGTCAATTCTTACGACTCACGACTTTACGACTCGCATTGTAGACCTAGCATTAGTTGTAATCGTAAGGCCGTAAAGCCTTGTGTCCACGATGCTAGAACTGCGTCCGAATTTCGGTTTAAGCCAATGAAACTACTGCTTTTCTGTAAAAGCTGCAAGTTGATTGGCTTAAACCGAAACTCGAACGCAGTTCTAGCATCGTGGACACAAGGCTTAAGAAAATAGACCAATCACAGTCGATTATTCTCCTCGCGCTTGAAGAATAATCGAGTGTAATTGGTCTATTTTCTAACGGCCTTACGATTACAACTAAAACTTTGTTACGTGCAATGGCCTTAAGGAAATCAACGGTTTTGATTCGCTACCGCTTACGTTAAGTTTTAAGTTTTTGACTGCGATTGGCTAATTTGCTTACCGCTAACGTTTTTCTATGTGCTCGGGCCTTAATGCTCTTGCACTGCTTGCACAATGCCAGGATTGCCAGGCAACAGGCAATAGGACCAAGAAATAATCAAAAATTCGTTAATTACAACTTGAAAAATTCGAATGCTATGATTGGCAACAGGCAATAGGCACGGAATTTCTAACGTGACAGAAACTCTGTCGCTGTGTTGTGTTTCTGCATTTATACATGATTTCTGATTTCTATTCCTCCTATTGCCCGTTGCCTTTGCCTGGCATTGCGCAAGGCTTTTATGCTTATTATTTTTACTTGCAAGATGAGACCAAATTAATATTTTCGGACGATTAAAGTAAAAATTAATTAACGCAACGTTAAGCTATGCACAAATTAAATATGTTCCATGTGTTGTAGCGCGCAATTATAACGAACGAAAACATAACTGTAAGATACCAAGTATAAAATGCCATTTCAAATAGTCTATAAGGGGAAAATAAGGAACCTAATGATTCTTTACCTCTATAGCATAATCTAGAAAACAGTGAGATTGAATAGAATGAGATTTTGTCACGCAGAACACTATTTATTCTGTAGATTCTATAGATGATAAATATAATGATATAAAGAAAAATATGAATAGAGATTAATGATCAATTATAATTAGCTCGTCAATGCCCCAATCCTCGTAACTGTTATCAGGCAGGTAGCGGCGTATAATTATAGGAATTTTTCGTTGCTTCAATTCCTTCATAGCAATTTGCAACGGGTCTGTCTCGCCTTCTAACTCTACCATCACGGGAGCACACATTGCTATCTGTAATGCTCTTGTGCCTAGTACTCTTGCCCTCTCGTACCTAAAATGTAAATTATACGATATGATATACATACATATATATATATATATATATATATATATAGGGGAAGCTACTCGTATACTTCTGATACTACACACGTATCACACTACATACTTGGTCATATATCTAGTCGTTATCCTCTTTGATCTTTGGACACCGCCGGTAGCTTCGTTGGCGTTCAACAATTCGATGTTTTCACCATCATCTTCCTGAGGCTCCAATTCAATGTTGTCCTCGTCGTCTACATCATCGAAATCATCCGCGACCCTATAAAATAGTTACGACAGTTAGGTTAGGTTAGGTCAGGTTAACCGCATACGGCGAATGCCTGCGTTAATCGTATTGACTTGAATAGTATTTAACTACTAACTTTTTTCCTATTTATTTTATTTCACGCCTACGAAAAAGAGTAACGTCTATAAATTAGAGAACAGCATGACCACATATTTAATCGGTATATTACGGAAATACTCATACAAGTAGAAACATATATTAATCTATTCTCTATGAATAAACCTCAAATAAGAGAGACTCTCGATTACTTACTCGTCTCCATCGAAATCCTCATCGGCCATTATTTATCTATTTACTTGTTGAAGATGTGTGGGATACAATTTGTGTGTATTTACAACTTGTTTCTGATGGTTATTTAGTTGGCTTTGATAATGAAAATGATTTTGTTTGAAATGATTTTAACTCGGGTCACTGTTTTTATCCGGTAGAGAAAATTACTCGCGCGCAGTTACAATTGTTACAAATTAAGTGAGGCTTGAACGATAAGCGAATCGATCAAACATAAAGCACGTTGGGAATTGGAATACGATTATACGATTATACACGATCAAAGCAGAGAGCAGCAGAGAACAGACTGAGCTGGACTGAGCTCACTGAGCAGTCTGAGCACTCTGAGCCTGAGCAGTGAGCAGTACAGTGACGGCGATTTTCTTGGGACGCTTTTGCTAGGTCGTACAGTAGCGCCACACATCCACTTTCAGGAATTGGAACTACGAGTCACATCCACTTTTCGAAACTGTCGGTCATTTGGTTCATGTGCACTGCACATGGTTTGCGTCCGTGCTAATGGTTCGTGTCCGAACTACCCAGCTGGAGGGGATATGCTGCCCGCGGCGGCACGCGCCGGCTATGCGACGTTGCCACCAGCATGGTGGTGTTATATTGCATTTCAGTATAGATAATTTTTATCTTTTGATATTATATATCAATTACTCCCGAATTTCACAGCGTTATTAATAATAATTATTAGATAATTATTCATATATACCTAATAATAATTTAGATAATTATTTATATATAATAATAATTTAGATAACGAACTGTAGTAACATTTACAAATAACATCTAAATCTGATTTAGCGTATTTATGTGTATTCTACATTACTGCACATATGTTAATACAGTAATAGGTCATTGTATGCCAGAGATTGTAAAGAAAAATTAGAGAAATGTTACCGAGAGATATATATCTCATGTATTTTCTCCATACGCATCATATCTTTTTCACCGTGTGAACATAACAATGAGATTCATTTGCTTATATCTGTGATTAAATGGACATGCCGATAATATCGCAGTGGATTAAAAGCGAATTGGGGTCCGCGGTGATTACTCATTTTATTTTACGTTTCTTTCGTTTCCTTTTGTTAATGAGATATACGTACGTTTTATGTTTCAGAGCGATCCCTAAGGTGAAGAGCGTTGCCACATTATGTGAACATAAATTTACCATAAGTTTAAGAATAATATCAAAAGATTTTAAAAGCTTGTATGATAATGGGGCTTCTTATTCCGTAAGCGCCGTTTAGAAACTGATAAAAATTAAGGAAAAAAAAGAGATCATACCATTAACACAAAGAAATTAATTTAGAGTACAATATCAGAGATATCTGTGATTATAGTGCGAGGACGACAAACGTTGTAAGTTAGTACAAGAGGAAAAATAACATTTTTAAAAAAAGTACAATTTGTTAAAAAAAAAGAAAATTTTATAACTTAAACACTCTTTTACGGATAGTGTTATTGAGAATAACGACACATATTTATACAACTTAAAGAAAATTTGTTTATATAATGCGTTAAATATTCTGTTAAATTAATAAGACTAAAATAATTGCTGTGAGAGGTGAAGTAACAAAATGGTAAAGACTGAAATGCGGTTGTACATCAACTTAGGGAACAGACGCGTTAATTGTTAGATTTTGTTGACTGCACTTCCTACCAGAAATGCATCTAACGGTGTCGTGTCTGCTAACGCGCACACGTGTTCAGGGTTCAAAGAATGTATATATATACATACAAATATTAATATAAATATATATGACAGTTATACAGGTCCGAAGCTTGTACCATACGAGAGTGCTGTTCTGTTCCTATAAATACGCAAAAGAGACGTCTACCTTTGTTACCACTGGTTGTTAAAATATATCATAATACAATATTTATTTATAAAACGCAGTTTCTTATTTTTAAATCATCACCACTCAACTTGAAACTATCAAAAGGCTATTCTCGCGATAAATTCTTAATTGTGAAAGCAATTATCTTCGAGGAATTAATTTCGTTACAGTTTATAAAAATTTATAATTTCTGTGAAAGTATTTTTATGTCAGACAATCCTTATCATCCAGTATCCTAAAAATAAAGTCTAGATGTAAAATTATTTCTTAAGAAATGTAGATAACATCGCGCGGAAGATAGATCCTTTTAAAGAGATTAATAGACAATCAGTTCACGTATTTCATTTCTTCAACGCCCGATAGCTATCTCATCCGATACGCGGAAAAAACAGAGACTTATTAAACGTAAATTAAAACGAGCACAGCCTTAAATTGTACCGAAAAGTCCGTTAATCGAGATTCAACGATTTCGTCTGAATTCTATCCAATTCTCGATTACTCGCGACGCGATTGGCCCGCATGGCCGTCCCTGGCCACATTCGAGCGTCGTCGGCACCGGACGCGGCCAATCGGGGCACGCGGCACTGCGCGCGTCCGGCCGTTTCGCGGGGCGTCCCTGCGGCGCCGCGGCCAATAGCCACACTCGGCGCTCTTTTCCGGTTAATGGCGGCGCGAAACCCGGCTTGTGATGTAGCATCGTCGCAAGCGCACTTTTTAAAAGGTGCCTTTTAACGTTGACGCTCGATCGGCTCGACGCTCATTTTCAGTGAGTAAAAATCTTCAGAAATAATATTTTTAATAAAATTATTATTTTATAATATTTATATTTATATTTATATTTATATTTATATTTTTTTTTATTTTTTATTTTTTTATTTATAGTTTTTATTTTTATTTTTAGTACTGCCACTGGCGGCACTGGCAGTACTGGCAGTACTGGCACCAACCAATGAGCATCCAGCATAAAGTCGCTATATTAATTTACATAAGATGCTCATTGGTCCAGCGGGCTTATGCTATGCTTATGCAGCCTATGCCCTATGCAATGCTATGCAATTTTGTGTGCGACGGCCTTAATACTGGCTGACGCTGACGCATAGTTCGGCAAGAATTGTCAAAAGTTTTAAACTGATAGGCGGTACGTGTTCGCTCCTCGGCTCAATTAACACATTTTCCGTGTAATTCTTTTATTATATTTTGGATTTCCCAAAAATATTGAATGAGACTTTGCGTGAAATGGCGACGGAAAAAGATTTAGTAAATGGTATATAACCACATTAATGTATATTGTATCTATAAATATTATTGTATGAAATCAACAATTACGGAATTATTTGACAAGTAACGCATCATTATTTCTATACTTTACATCGCGACTAGAAACTATGTATGTAAGCCATATATTCGAGCGATATTTGTACAATCGTGCTTGTGTGTTTTATGTTTATATTTTTGTTTGTCTCTTCTCGTTACCCCTTTTTAATTCTCATACTATATATGTACACTACTCATCCTAATCCATTTATATGACAATGTGACCTGATTAACGATTCTCACATTAAGTAATGTGTTCTTTGCATGCATAATGTGTAAAATATGAAAGACGTTTATCCGTACCCTTTTGCTTGCGTTTTCAATTTGTAGCCGTACGAGAATCGCTAAAGGCCGATGGAAATCTCGATCGGATAAAAGCAGAAATGCGTACAGAAGTGATAAAATTGCTCGATTGCTCTAGCAAAGAGAGCAATTCAAAAAATGTCAAGCCTTCGCACGATATTGTTTTCCTCAATGAACTCGTCAGAGAATATCTGGATTGGATGGGTTACAAATACAGTTCCACTGTATTTCGTGCAGGTATATATTATTTTATTTTATGGAATATACACACACAACCACCATGTATATCGTCACATTTAGTAATAACGATAGACCGTGCGTATCAAATGTTAAGTAAATGCATTTAATCAATCAGGCAATGAGATTGAATAAAAGATTTTGTTCCAGAATGCGATCTTCCCAAACATTGCTTGGATCGTAAGCTTCTTGCGCAAGGCTTAGGGGTAAAGGACAATGAAAAGAGCAAAAACCTACCGTTATTATGTGGACTCGTACAAACATTTACTAGCTTGAAAAATACCTAATTATAAAATCTACACGAGCATGTATTATTCAACATTCAATTGCAATTTTTAAATGCGATTTATTTATTTATTTCCTACGTATGTTACACACATACAATCTCTCACACTTGTATCTTTATATTTATATATACAAACTTGAAAACATATAGCACAAACTTAGATGGTTTATACTTATTACAATAAATGATGAAAAACAAAGCAGTATTCTTATCGGTATACGTGGCAACTTCTTTGTTAATATAACAACAAAGCTGTATCACAATGTACAATTTCGCATAATGAATGCAAGGTTGATATTTTTTTGAATGTTTATGTGTTTGGTGAGATACAAGAATATGTTAAAAGATTTTTTCCATTTTATTTTGTGATTTTTCTTACATATTGACATTAGATTACGAAAGTACAATATAATGGTGGAAAGTGAAAGAGGGAGGGAGAGAGAAGGAAAGGGAAAGATATATGTATATAGATAGACAGCAGAGATCCTCTCTAAATAAAATTGTCCTCTTGTACTCATCATATAATTATCAAGTTTTTCAAAGACTTATCGCTTTTTGACAAAATTGCCATAAAATTACATCAGCTACAATGTACATGGCTTATTGTAATAAGCTTACATATATACATACACACCCACACCCACACCCACATTATACATATATGTATATATGTATATATATATATATATATATATATATATATATATATATATATATATATATATGTGTGTGTGGGAATGTGGGTGTGTGTGCGTATATAGTTGTTTAACATATCAAGTCGGAACGTGATAATTATGCAAAGGCCATCGTGTTCTTCTTTTCTTTCTTTCACGTTAGAACAGTTTAACTATTGTACGTGTTCCCAACATTTGTTTCTTTTTTCTCTTATTCTTCTCCTCGAACTGTTAATTTGTTTCGTGTGCTGAAAGTGTTTACTTATTTGTATACCAATAAATCATTCAATAAATACCCTATTACTAAAGGACATCTGTTCAAAAAAAACTTTGTCACACGCTGAATTGTAGCAACGAGTACAAAATAATAATAATAATGGTTTCCGTGATATTTAATAATATTCTAAGAGAGAAAAAAAAAGAGTGCTGGCCTTTTTTTTCTTTTTCTGCCCTTTTCTAAGGTAAAAGGTAAAAGGTAAGGTTCTCTTTGATCGAGCGTCAAAGACGTCTAGTGATGTCATTTATGCTTGGATTTCTTCTTCTTCTTTGACTGTTTGCTTCTGCTCTTTGATTTTTTCGACTTCTTTTTATGTTTCTCTTCATCGGTGCTGCTGTCAGACGAATCAGAGTAAGTGTCCGAGTCCGAACTGCTATCCTTCTTGGCAGATTTCTTTTTCTTGTGCTTCTTATGCTTCTTTCTTTTCTTCTTATGCGACTCGTCGCTGCTATCCGAGTCGGAGCTCGTTGTGTCGGAACTGCTGGACGTGTCCTCGCTGCTACTGGACTTGGATCGTTTCTTCAGGGACTTGATCTCCATCTCCTTGTCCAATTCCGTTTCGTCAAGCTTCAGCTTCTTCGCAGGTGACGGTTTATTACCTTCCTCGCCATCCGATTCCGAGTCCGAAGCTGAATAATCGGGTTCGAAGCTCGCCTCGTCGAGTATACTGCGCTTGCGGTCAGACACCAGTCTCGGATTCTTCCTTTGTTTCTTCAACGACTCTGCCAGAGGCGGCTCAACGTTCTCGTAACTGATCTTGGTCTCGTTACCACCATCCGACTTGTCCTTGGAGATCGCGGCCTCCTTGTGCTTTTGCTTCTTCTCCTGATTTTTATCCTTATCCTTCTTGTGCTTCTTCTCTTTGCGCTTCTTATGCTCCTTGGATTTACTCCTGCTGCGGTGCTCCTTCTTTCTCTTCTTTTCCTCCCGCGATTTCTTGTCACGCCTCTTCTCTTCCTCGTCATCTTTCGATTTCAACAAGCTGACCTTTGACATTTCCGTTTTCTTAAACGCGCAAGCCGCCGAGGGAGGTGTCCTACCTCTGTGCTCGCGGTCTCGTTCCTTGTCGCGATCCTTATCCACGCGTTCTCCTTTCATGTCGTTTCTATTGGAGCGAAAGTCCGTTCTACAATCGATTCTACTCTCCCTCTCGGGTTTCAACTCGCTGCCGTGTCTGTCACCTCGGAAATCCGACCTCTCCTTCGACCGATCGCCTCTCTCCTTGTCCCGTTTTCTCTCTTCCAAGAAAACTTTTCGTTCGCCGCTCGTTGCAGTTAAACCCAACGAAGAGGACTCTACGCGTCGCGACTCCAAGAGCGGAGAGGAGAGCCTCTTTTCCCTCCTGGGCGATCGACTTCTCGACTGATTCTCGTTCTTGCCGTCACGCCTCTCCATGAATCCCTTTATAGGACTGACCTTTCTCTCCTTGCCGTCCTCAATCTTCTCACCGAGTCTCTCCTTGGCGGACAGCCTGGTCGGCGAGTAGGCTGTCTCTGGCACGGGTTTGAACTTGGTACGATCGAGCTTGGCTTTCTTCGCCGGTTCGGTGATCTCGACATTCCTCTCGTTTCTACCAACGTTGATCGTCACGTTGACGCTCTTTCGCGGTTCTCGATTGGCGGGCTCCACCGTCTCCAGCACCTTGGGCTCAGGATTCTGATACAATATCTTTCTGCTTTCGCTGATCTTCTTGATCTCGATCGGTCGGATCGCATTAATGGCCTTTTGGAATATAGCGTTCTCCGCACGCTTCAGCACCTCCGACGTGACCATCTTGATCGATTTCGGCTCGTCTTCTCTCTGTGTCTTCTCCGTCGGCGATCCGCTCGCCTCGTCGTCGTCGTCGTCGTCGTCCTCGGGTTTTTCGATCGTATCGTCTCTTTCCCACTTGGACAACTCGGGTAGTGGTGCCAGAAACTCATCCTTCTTTGGTGATTTCTCCGTCGCCAGCACGGTGATAGCTTCCTTAGTCTCGGTCTGCGAGTGTTCCGAGAGTAGAGAATACTTCTCCGTGATCACAGTGTTAATCTCCGTGTCGTCCAATCCTCCGTACAGGCTGTCGATCGGTTTCATATCCGACTTGAGCTCCGGGATCGGTTTAAAGTTTGGATTCGGTGGATTCGTGCCGAATTCCGCACGATCCAGCCGACCACTGCCAGGGCTGGGTTCGTTGAATTCCGGCGGTTCCGGATTCATCGCCAGAGACTTATCCTCGAATTCCTCTTTGATCGGCACGACAGATGCTTGGTTGGAGATACATTCGATCCTATTCTGTACGTTGGCCTCCTCGTTGCTGCACGCCTTTGCGGAGTCGGTCTTGTTGAGCGGCGAAGACAAAGTATCATTACTTGTTTTACTCTCGACCAGCAGGTCATCCGTCTCCATCGTCTTGATCGTCGGATCGTCCTTCGCTGCTTCTTTCTGATTCGATTTCTTGTCCTTTTTCTTCTTCTTCTTCTTCTCCTTCTCATCATTATCCTTCTTCTTCTTCTTCTCCTTTATCTTCTTCTCTTTCTTCTTCTCCTCCACCTTTTCCTCGTGGTCCTTTTCCTTCTTCTTCGTACTTCGTTCTGGCGACAAATCTTTAGGGTCGCCCCTGGACTTTTGCGAGTATGGACTTAAGCTCTTCCTGCTCTTTTTTCGCTCTACCGAACGTCTCTCGTATCGTTCGTGACGATCTCTGTCTTTCTCGGACTCGTATTCGCGTTCGCGTCTCTCCTTCTCTCGCAGCCGGTTCTTGTCGTCCTGCCTATGGCGATCTCGATCATCTCTATAACTGTAACAATACATACCATATAGGAAGATAATAGGGAGACAAATGTGCAATGACACATTTGCAACAAATTGCAAATTAACTTAAGGATGCATGTCCTTTTTCCGAGCATGATATTTTTAAGTGACAAACATGTTAAAATTTACATTCATGACAATAGAAGCTGAATAATTTTAATTAATTTGACAATGGTACTGTTTAACTTGGATTATGTAGAACATACCGGTCTTTGTCATAATCTTTCTTCTCGACATGCCTATCATCATCTCGACGATCGCGAATGTGTCTATCGTCTCGTTCCTTATCCTTTTCTCTTCTGTCGCGCTCGTCTTTCTCTCGTATCCTATCCTCATGTTCTCTAGGCGGGACCTGCCTGTCGCGATCCTCGCGATCTCGGTTTACGATTCTGCGATCTCTGTCGTCCCTCTCGCGCATACGATCCTCACGTTCGCGACCCCTTTTGAAACGCAAGATGCATCACAAATATATTCCTTTGTAATACGATTGCGAGTTTTTTTAATTGATTTTTATTTTTATTTTTTTATTTTAATGAAATGCATAGTAATTAGAGAGAAGATTAATGCTCTTCTTATTAAAGAGTAGTCATCTCAGACTCGATAAAATGTCTAACAACGTTACCTATCGTCTCTCAATCTATCACGTTCGTCGTTATCGCGATCCTTCGACGAATGCTCCCTATCTTCCTGATCTCTCAGGGAGCGTTGCCTTTCACGATCGTCCCTCGACGGTCTCTCGGAATGTTCGACACCCGGTGGCGAGAGATCGTAATAGCCCTCAGTACCAGGCGGTGCTACGTCGTCAAATCGCTTATGTGACGAAGAATCCCTCAGAGGACTGCTAAAACGCTGCGGCGGCGGAGGTCCGGAATATCTGTTGACAGAAAGTCAGTACAGCACTTGATATATTAGTTATCCTGCTAAACATTAGCATATGCTTATGCTTTCTCTTTTTTCATTTTCTATCTTAAATACATGATGTGTCTTTATAGAAAATATGACACAGCGCGCGAAGAACGCGTAGAATAGTTGTTAGTAACGAATTTATGCAATCTCTAGCTGTATCGAGAAAATTAATCGTGTTAAAATACTCGTAGAGAAAAAAGTAACCAAGAGAATAATTTGTCCCTTAAATTTTCTTCCATTCTTCTGCCAATCCCGAGGTTTATTTGCTACACCTGCGGTGTATGGAAGACACCTATTTAATAAAAATTCAAATAATTGAGACAGGAATGTGTTAATCTTTCATAAGACTCTGTTGCACCTTTTTAACCTCCATACAAGCTGAAAGAATAAATAGGACGTAATCGCAATCACCTATTGCCGAGACTTTGTTAAAATCATTAATTATAAAATTATAAAATTATAAAATTATAAAATTATGAAGTACAGAAAGCAACATTTGTAACTTTGAACTGCTTTAAGGTATAATAAAAAATCTGTATTGTCATGACTACAATCACCTGAATATTCAAATAAGTACAGATATGTAAATTAAGAAATTGCCGGATTCGTCGAATAGCCTTTTCCAATTTACGTTTAATTTGTTTATGTTATATGATAAATTTTCAGTAACGTGTCCCAAATTTGACATTGAAGATAAATGGAAACAAGCTTTTTTTCATTACAAATGTTGATTTGGCCCTGAATTCACCTGATTCACAAACCATGCAGATGTGTCAATCAGCTGGCTAGCTTCTCTCCACGATGGTCCTCGATACTCTTCTTTGCTTCTTTCTTCTCTTTTTGCACTTTTTAATTACATTTCACAATATGCATGTAACACACACACACACACACACACACACACACACACACACACACACAGTCACACAATTCATACGCACGCACACATACACATGTATAAAACTCTGCAAATTATACATATATGCATTTTATAACTATAATTCAACTATAATTATATAATAGAACTATAATTCAATAATATTGTAATGATATTTCGTAGATAAATAAAGTACGCTTACTATGGTATATATAATCCTTATATAATACATTGTGTTACATATGCGTATCGAGATTAAATTTGAATAAAGAATTTTTTTTATAACAAGACTTAATTATGTAGTAAAGTTATTAAACTAGAAATAGATCTTACTTAATATTTCTAGTATAATAATTATCAAATATTGTATATAATTAAATGCACACGTAATTTAGTGAATCGCAGTTAATGAAGTAACGTAATGTAGAAAGAAATTTACAATAGTAACAATATTACATTATACTTAGGTACATTCTAAATACGTTGTACGTATAAGATATAACATATGCAAAAATATATACGTACATACATACATACATACATACATATACATACATATACATACATATATATGTATAACATATTTAATACAACTATACAAACATATTGTTGTTATTTGCACGTTATTACAATATATATAAATAATTAAATATTATGAGATCTCGTAAATATATAGATACGATTCGCATGAGCATAGTTAAATATTGACATGTATGTGTATTGTGTATATGTATTTTGTGTGTGTGTGTGTGTGTTGTGTGTTGGTGTACGTATAGGCGATAGCGCATGTATATTTTAAAAAATTATTAATCTTAATATACAGGGTGTTTCAGAATTGCACGGCACTATTTTAGAGAAATATTTTCTAGGTCAAAATAAACAAAAAAGTTTATATAAACATATGCCCTAAACTTATTTATTAGTAAGATATTAAAGACTAAAGATTGTGTTTAACAGTAAAATATTTAAAGTATGTTTTCGAGGTGGCCGCCGTTTTATTGAATGCAGCGATGTATCCATGTTTCTCTGATACGTCTTATAGCATCAGGATTATTCCTGATAGTTGCTGCAGCTTCCACTATACGGTTTCTTAATTCTTCTTGCGTGCCAATAGGTCTACAATAAAAGACTTCATCCAACCCCCCCCCCCCCCCCCCAATAGAATATAGTCTAACGCCGTTAGGGGTTGGATGAAGTCTTTTTTAGATTATTGTAGACCTATTGGCATGCAAGAAGAATTCAACAAAACGGCGGCCACTTCGAAAACACACTTTAAATGTTTTACTGTTAAACATAATCTTTACTCTTTAATATCTCACTAATAAATAAGTTTAGGACATATATTTATACAAACTTTTTTGTTCATTTTGACCTAGAAAATATTTCCCTAAAATAGTGCCGTGCAATTCTAAAACACCCTGTAGATTATTACTTGACGTAAAAAATCTCTGTCAAAAATAGACCTATGGCAAAACATAAATACATAAAAAAATACAAAAAAATTTGTATGGATGAAAAATTTCGCTGTGCATATAACTCACACTCTCATTAGCATACTTTATTTTCTCTCATTACTGTCCTAAATATAATATGCTATCAATATTGTCCTAAAAATAAATTGATCAAGTAACAATTTACTTTTGAGATATAAAAGTATCTTAAGTATGCGGTGTTGAAAACGCAATCTTTTTTAACTCAGTCTTTCTCTCAGTTCAGTATTCACAAGTAGCATACAAGTATATAAAGAAAAATGTATCGATTTGTACAATCACGAGATATCACGAGATACGAATTAATTAAACATAATAATCTCACAGCATACAATTTCCAACGTATCATTCTTGTAAAAATTAAAACGTTGCTGTAGTAAAATATATGAGCTGCATAAATTTGACATACAGCAAAAGCTCCACATATCCATACATATATTTTATGCACTTTATTACATACAATATTCAATAACTTTTTTTCTTCAATAATTTTATTATATACACGGACAATAAAATATCTTCATTCAGAGAAAAATAAATAATAATTTAAGAAATTATAAAAAAATAAATGTAGCTAAGGAAAAATTTATGCACAAAAGAAGAAAGACGCGGAAAAAGATTTAAATCATTTTACCATTAATAATTCTCGTAACTTTTAGATTTTAATCATTATATTTAAGAATTTGTATATTGTTGCGATTTTAAAGTTGATGTGCATTTGTATTTTCTCGGTACAATACGTACATACATACATAAACATGGATATGGAGGGGTAAAAACTATAATGGGGTAAGTCAAATTTTTTTGAATATTTTCTCGTGTGCATAGATGCAATCTGTACAATATATAAAGTGCATCTATGCACACGAGAAAATATTCAAAAAAATTTGACTTACCCCACTATAGCTTTTACCCCTCCACATATACATACACATACGCACATATATATGTTGCGTCCGAGCTGAGACGCTTGGCACAACAATTATACATACATAGAGACTGTACTATATATCATATTGTATGCATGGGAAAATTTTAGGAAATAGTCTCTTAATTTAGCGACAATATACTATCAATGTAAAATTGGATGGAACATAGAGATGCTTATTGTCAAATTTATGCAATGTAGCTGCGTGTTTAATTTATATATGGATTGTCGAAATAACTTTCGGGATCGTTTCTGTGCGTCGGCATTTTTCGCTAACAAGACAATTCGATTGATATATCATATCGCTTTTGTATAATTCAATAGCCATAGTTTCGGAGCTATTTTGCTTAAATAAACTAGTGGCATAAACATGTCGATAGATCATCTGCATAGCGTAGTGTACATGAATGAAAATACTATTGAGGCGAAAATACCTGTTGTAGGAATCATAATAGTCTTTCCTGTCCGTAGGCGAAGGTCCCAATGACATAAGCGGTGGTGGTGGTGGGTGACCTCCAGTGACTAGATGCGGCATCAACGGTGGTATATTGTGTTGGGACGGCTGATTTCTTCCTATAGGATATCTCGGCAGTGGTCTCTCCCTAGGCGGTAAATCGCGCTCACGATCACGGAATGGATAATCATGAGCCGGCGAATCGCCGTAATAAGTGTTGTATCCATCTCGAGGCTCACGTGATCGCGGCCTGTCTCTCTCGCGATCCCTCTCTCTTTGAAATCTGAAAGATTAAGCCATTCGCAATCGTACCTCAATACGTATTTATAATGCATTTTGGGTGTTTTTTTTTTTTTTTTTTTTTATACGATGAATATACGGTGAATATTATGCGAGATATACCTTGGAGGTGACCTGACTGGCGATCGATATCTGGGCAGTAAGTCGCGATCTCGATCCCGCTCGCGGTCTCTGTCGCGATCGCGGTCACGGTCGCGGTCGCGATCACGATCGCGGTCGCGGTCGCGATCTCTTTCTCTGTCCCTCTCCCGATCTCTGTCTCTTTCCCTATCTCTATCTCTCGACGGAGACAGTCTTGGTGACTGACTGCGGGAATACGATCTAGATCTGCAATGTTAGATGAACTTGAAGAATCGAACACAACGACACTGCGAATATCGCGTTGGTTTCATTAAAACTACACAAGTACCTGCTGATAGAGAAGCTGCCGCTTCTTGATCTACGTTTTGGGGTGCGACTACGAGGTCGGAGCGGTAACGGTGACCTCGTTGATCTCCGCTTCGACGGCGGACTACGAGATCGACTGATGCGAGATGCAAAAGGTGATCTACGGCCAAAGGAGCGCGATCTAGATCGACTGTAACTACGTGATCGAGATCGCGTTCTGCTTCTTCTTCTGTGCTTCCCTAAACGTCGATCTCTCTCATCCTTCTCTCTGAGCATTCGTTCGAATGCTTCCAATGGATCGTCAATAATTCTGCAGAAAAGTGTATATTACAGGTGTATAATAGAAACAATAAGTGCGCGCGTACGCGTATTAATTGTTCTTCAAAGACCAATTAAAGATTTTCAATAATCCAAGGAGGATTCATGAAAAATTAGCTTACCCAGGTGGATTCCCATTGTGTATATTTCTACCTAGTCCAGGTGGCGGTGGTTGCAAATTTCTATACCCCACTGAAACAAAATACAACCGAGATGCTAAAATGGAGAAAAAAATAAAAAAAGGGAAAGGAAAGGAAAAGAAAAGAAAAGAGAAGAAAAATACACCAACAGATTTCCATGTCTCATCGAACGACAAAATACAAATAAAATGAGATACTAACCAACAAATCAAAGTACATACAAACGAATCATGTGTAATGCTTTAAAGAATACGAATAAGTGTCAAAATCAGATAAAAGCGTTTGCTTGTTACCTAAAATGTTTGCTTCTACAACAAAGAATTTATAGAAAGTACTATGAAAAGAGTGCTTTCAGAACTCAAACGTTTTTGTATTTAAGTAAATGACCTATCGAATTGAACGCAAATTGCTTACTGTGATGCAATCCTCTCATTGGTCTCGGTGGCCCGCTATAATTTCGGGGTGGCTGAGACGGTCGATATCCCTGCTGCTGATAAGGTCTATCGTACCTCGGCGGTCCGTAATGCGAGCCCTGCTGATGTGGATATATGGGTATTCGATGACTCATATAAGGATCCGGCAAAAGTGGAGGATTATGCGGAGGTACATTTGGCGGTGGCTGATTGTAATTCGGCGGCGGAATACGCTCTTCGCCCGGTGGAAAAGGCAATAACGGTGGTTGATTGCCGGATGAAGGGACGTGCAAATGCGGTTCATCGACCTGAAATATCGCAGCGGAGTTAGGTGCAGCCTAATGAGGAATTAATGAGGAGAAATGTTTAAGTAACAAATTCTTTACGTAGAGAATACTCTCGCTCTCACACACCGTTGGAGTGCCCGCACGGTCTTCGTTAGATCTATGTATTCCACTGTCATAATGCATAGTAGGCGGATAATGTCCATCGTCCGCTAAATGTCCCTGATAGCTTTTGGAAGGAGGTGGGTTCATCAAGTGAGGTAACACCACGCTCGAGGGTGGATAGTCGCCGTGCTGGGAGTGCCTGGGCGATAAGGATCGATTTCGGTTGCGATTTAACGGCCGTAAATTTTCAATTCTACGACCACGCTCTCCACTTCTGCAAAATTATTGCAAAAAATCAGTGGAATGCAATATAACTCGGCTACATCGTTTACATACATTAGCGATAGAGCAAGTCCCGATGTTGCAAGTTTGCTGAAAAAGAAAGAAGGAGCAAGACTTGCCACTTACCTGTCACGATGTCCATCCCTGCTGAAACTTCGTCGACGTTCTCTCGATTGACGGTCTCCCGAATATTCATTGTCTCGTTCCTTCTTATCGCGGCTAGAGGGATCGCTTCGCTCGCGTTCTCTCTCTGGCGAACTCACGAGGGCGGGGATCGGGAGTAGCGGCTCTGTTCCTGGAGGAGGAGGCACCTCAGTTTCCTCGTCAGTTGTTAGTTTTGTTACCGAGTCACTTTGCAAGTGTGACTCTGAAGTTGATTCAGGCAGAGCTGTCAGAAGCACATCACGTATGAGTAGGCGAATAAAATTAGCTTACTAGATTAATAGCTTACTAGAGAGCGGATTAGCTATACATTCATGAAATCCATCCATGAATTGCCGTACAGGGCTCTCTCTCACGCTCTCTCCTTTTCATAGTGCATTTGAGGTTATGTGCTTAATATCGTCAGCTGGCCGGCATAAGTTCAAATACATCGTCAACAATACATGATTGTAGCGAAATTAAACACGTTATTTAGCACGTTCCATCGCGACGATGCTATTTTTCACGTAATATGCGCCATATGAATCAGAAAAGTCAAAACTGCATTGATTACATACTCGAATATAATGGCGCCTGCCTTCTGTTTACGACGTTTACGTACGAGAAATATACGGCGAGGTAGTATTCAACATCACACATTGCACTATGCATGTGTGTGTGTGTGTGTGTGTGTGTGTGTGTGTGTGTGTGTGTACATTGTATATACAGGGTGTTCAACGTAATGGTCCGCACGATTTTTTAAACGCTTATTGAAACAATAATTTATATCCATTTCGGGAGAACACTCATAGAATACTGATATTATATGTTTACAATGCGAAAATTGTCCCCAGACAACTTTCAGTGTTTATGTTTACACTTCTAGTCAGACCTTATAAGTACTGCTATTCAAAACAATGCCGCAAATTGGATATTAAATATCAATAAAAATGACATTTGTGATAGAGCATTGAATTCGTCTTAAAGTCCCCTACAATATTATGGAAAAAAAACATGGTACAATTTTTAAAATTCAAGGTGACATTGACTTTTTATGGAAAAAAAATTTCAATTTCTTTTTATTGAAGGTTGTAGCTTGCATGAAATAGATAAATTTTCACCTTACAGCCTTTTTCTTTAAACTATCGGAAACGTCTCAAAAATCGTGCGGACCGTTACGTTGAACATCCTATATACCTGTGTGTGTGTATGTAAACAGAACTTATACATATATGCTACGTATCACAAAATATTTCATATACGAGCGATGAAACGAAAGAGAGATAGATAGATAGATAGATAGATAGATAGATAGATAGATAGATAGATAGATAGATAGATAGACAGATAGATAGACAGATAGATAGATAGATAGATAGATAGATAGACAGATAGATAGACAGATAGATAGATAGATAGATCAATTCATGTTGAGAGTTTTCATATTTTATCAAAGAGATATCATTAATCAATACACTTGCATTATTTAAATATTTTTTTAAGTATTGAATATTTCATTAAAAAGCGCGCGCACGCACACGCATACACATACGTACACATATTAATATTTTTTATTGTTATTTATACGAATAAACATCCATAAATATAACTCAATTAATAATGTATTATATTATGTGTTTATGTGGACAAATTATTATAATATTTATACCTTACACATTAACTCCAATTAAATTATCTTAATATTATTAGTATAATAATTCCTTGTGATTTCAAAAGATGCTATGTGTATATATCTTAGACATAATATAACTCTTTTACATTTGTACTTTAAAGTCATAGGTATGACGATACATATAAATACATTTCTGTAATATATATATGTATAAAATTTTGAGCACAAAATAACTCTTAAAAATATTATCGCGAACAGTAATAATACTAGGAAAAGTTGAAAGTTAATAAATCTGCTTTAAAATTTAAGTCTTGCTACATGTAAAAATATTTTCATGTATAGTCATACTATCACATATATATTTTTCTTATTGTTAGACTCTTATAAAATAGTATATCACAAAATATTATAGGTAGATGTTCAATTGTAAACCGCACAAGTAGACTTTTAATAAATTTTAAAATATTTAAAAACTTCAACGTGTCTAACGTTATCGGAATCATGATAAAATTTTGTAACGTGATTAACTAAATACCACACTTTTACCAATCGCAAATGACAATCGCATGCTGTCACATACTGATCTCAAGCTAATCAAGACTATGTTGTAATTACCAAACATGAAACTTTATGGTTATATAATATATAGCCATTTTCATTGCGTTGTCTGATATATGTTGCGGAATCCTCTATTACTGTATTACGCGAATCTATTTATTTTTTCTATACGTACATCAAAACGATAACATCAGTTAACAAAAGACACTTACTGGTTGATGACTGTGGCTGCGAACCAGAGATGTTGGTTGGAAAGTGTTGCGAAGCGGATTCAGGATCAGTGGATTGCAGTTCTACAGGTTCTTGCGACGGTGCGTCAGGAGCGACGGATGACTGTACAGTTTTAGCTTGAGAAGGTACGTGACCCGCAACTTGCTGCGTTTCAGTTTTTGGCTGATCGGTTGGTACAGTGGTTTGTCCAGCATTTTGAGCGGGAGGCCGATACGTTTGTCTTTTGGCGTAACCAGTTTCATTCTTAAAATTCATTACTGCATTACGTAGAAATCGATTTGGTATAAGTGTTTCCGGTGATACATCTTTCTCATTACAATCTGGACATTCGTGCTCTTCGGATTCTAACAAAAATGTACGAATACCTATCACAGAAAAAGAAAAAAAAGACACAGATGTAAATGTAATGACTTAATGCAAAAACATTAATGATAATTAATTTATCATTGTTAATTTATCATTGGTAATTGAGTAATGATAAAGATTTACACTCGTCACAAAAGGAATTTCCGCAACATGGAATCATCACTGCATCCGTTAAAAGGTCTTTGCAGATATTGCATAACAAATCCTCTGGTATCTCGGGCTTCTCTACCACAGGTTCTGGATCTTGCGAAAATGGTGGTCGTTCCTTCTTACCTTCCTTGTAAGCTTGACTAAAGACAAGGGAAAAGAAAATGATAATTATTAATATATCATATCGTTCATTTGCTACAACAATGACATAACTCAGGAAACAAAATTTTCCAAAAAATAAGTTTGAATGTTTCGAATCATTAAAATTTGTTAATATTACTTTTAAATGCGATTTTGGTGCAGTAACTGATTGTAGAGGAACAAAAATATCTAGCTATATATTAGCTCTTTATTCAGTGTATTGATTTTCGTTCTTCTGTTGCAAAAATTCAGTTGAAAAATGACAATTTTCGAGTTATGTCGTTTTTGTAGCAAATGAGCGATATGTATTATTCATATGATGTATCGTACGTATAGTACATATGTAAATTTTGTAATGCATATTACAATTGAGACTCACTGATCAATAGCAGGAACAGCATAGTGTCCTGTAGGTGTCATCATAGCACCAGGCACCAAAGGTCCTTCAACTGGTACCATAAAACTTCTGGGAATACCAGTGCTTTTCTTAATTTCAATTGGCTCTTGATTCGTGCCCAGTGGACAGTTTTTTATCCAATGTCCAGGCTGGTGGCATTTGTAACAACGGTAATTTGCAGGCACATCCCCAGTCTGATTGGCTCCACGAATTTTCATATAACTAACAAAATGTTAAATATACATGTATCAGACCTTGCTTACTTTGGTTCTATATCTATATTTTATATGCATATATATATATATATATACACACACACACACACACACACACACACACATATAGTTTGGCTCGTGTGTAAAAATACTTGTTCTGTGTCAATCAGTAGAAGATAGCATACTTTGATGGATCGTAGTCTTGAGTCGATTGCGTCATCATGGCACGGATTTTATCCTCCTCTGAGCCATCTAATCTCGTGAGATCTACGGCTCTGCCTAAATTAGTTTCATCCTTTACATTACTAAACGGAGGAGTTTCATTTCGATCCCAAGAACGTTTCTGTTGTACCGTTAATGGAACTCTGGCGACGATAAGACTGGTATTTTTTGCAATTAGTGCGTTATCGTCCGTATAATCTGGTGAGGAAATATAATTATTGAATATTGTGAATTATATGATTAACAGTATTCAGTATTCTCTATATGTATATGCTCATAGTTTCGTAGGGCAGAAGCAAGAAGAAAAGAATTTCATAACAATGTGAGATATTTGCCTTCCTTCGTTTGCGCATTTGTAATTTGCAGATCAAAGTCTGTATTTTTGCCGATACGTTTTTGATGAAATATGGCCTTTTTCAAATCTGCCACCGAAATATGCAGTCCGTCAAACGACACAGTGTCATAGTCCAAAGTAGATTTAAATTTGTAGTGTACGGACATCGTTGCTACTTAGGTAACCTAAAAATGCACACCAAGAAATTGTCAACGAGGCAGGCAGCTTACAATCAGTAGACATCGAGGCAAAAATTTTATTTTAGTCTCGTCAGCGATAAAAATAGAATCTGGATTATCTAATTCTAATATGAAGAACATTAACGATCCGTGTTGATGCGTTCTCTTGTATAATTCTGTATATAAGGGTGAAAAGGAGAAGCCTGTATAATAAGAATATGTATATATATATATATATACACATAATTACGAGAGAGAGAGAGAGAAACATCGATGACAGTAACACGGAACTCGACGTGCGTTACACGCGTAATAATCAGCATCTAAGCATCTTTCAACCTAGAACCTAGAACTAGAAGCTTCGCTTTACTTACTCGAAATCCGGATTATGAAATACACATATATGTATATGAATGAACGTACCTCCTTGCGAGGACGGCCGACGACGATCGCAGGTAGGCAACGCAGAGAGATCGCATAGGGCATAGGGCGCAAAGGGTCGGTTCCGCGACTATGTTTCAAGACTGTTCAAGACTGTCCAAGACGAGGAAAATGCAAAAACGTAAAAACGCACGGTTGCACAAGCGACAAACCTCGCTTCGGTGCTTAGGCTGCCAAGGCTAAATTACAAATACGAACGACGGTGCGACCGTGCGACGGTGCGACGTGCCCCAACTGCTCCACGAAGAGTGAAGACTGACGATGTGACCAGTGACGAAGACTGTTGTAGTATTCTCACTGTTCGCTTCGCGCCAATGTTCGCGACGTACTATCGGCGGATCATAATACTGTGCGAACGAGATAAGGAGCGATAAGGAACAAGGAGTAGGCGCGTACTCCTCGCGTAACGACGTACCGTACGCGTACCGAGGGCGAGTTTTGCAATGCTAAAGAGGCAGTAAACGCGCGGCACTGCTCCGACAACGTGTGGCTACGAAACGTGAAAATTGCGCGGTGATTTAACGTGTTTAGCGTGTAGAACGACGAGCGCCGTGCTCCACCAGCGACTCCAGCGAGTCCAGCGACCAAGCCATGTCTATGTATATCAATGTCTATCTCTATAGCTCCGGTCTCCAGTGCTCTCCAGTCTCCAGTCTCCGGTTTCTACCAGAATGTCCAGAATCCGTAATCCGTTCCGCACCGCACCGCACCGCACCGCACCACTTCGCCTGACTTCGCCTGACTTCGCCTGACTTCGCCGACCAACGGCAAACGGCAATGTCGGCACGGCAATCTACGGTGAGCTGGGTGAGCATCGATGACACTCGAATCGTATTCCTGCCATCCTGATTCCTGCCTCAGAACGTCTGAATACTCTGAATAAAAGCGATGCTATACATACATACAAAGCATTATGGCTTTGCACATAGGACGCTACAGGGGATCGATTGTGTATCTTGAAATGAGGTGAAATTTACAAAAGTGAACAGATTTACTAGATTTCGACAAATAAAATCATAGATACTCTAGTGAATTTCCTCACTTTTGTAATTTTCACCTCGATCCAAGATACACACAATCGACTCCCAGGACGCGAAAACTCTTGCCGCGCGGGGCAAGCGACGCGGTAGCCAATAAACTTTTGGTTCTTACGGAAAAGCGGCACGATGATTGGGGCTACCGTGTCGCTTCTTGCCCCGCGCGGCAAGAGTTTCCGCGTCATATTAACTATTAAACACGTTATGCCCGTATCACACTAGCGATTGGCGATTGGCGATTGGCGATTACGTCTACGTTTGCGTCTACGTCTTTTGACCAATCAGAACGGAAATCGCGAATCGCAATCGCCAGTAGCTACTTTCTTATTGGTCAAGAGACGTAAACGCAGACGCAATCGCCAATCGCTAGTGTGATACGGGCATTAAGGGTCGGCAGGAGTCACGGTGGAGACCTCTGTCGGGTTGGGTTAGCTGCGAGTCCGTATTTTATTTATTATAAATTTTTAAGAGCCAAAATGGAAAACCGGCTCTGTACCGGGTTGCGACTGATCTTACTGATTAAAAGGAGCATAATTTTAATGAGTTTCGTTAATTAATTTGGCTAAAATTTGGGGAAAACGGTCGGCCGGCCGGCCGGCCAATCACAGTCGATTAGTGCCCATCTACAATAGATGTTTTAAGCCCTAAGCCCTAAGAAATTGACCAATCACAGGCCCGTATTCATAGTCGGATCTTATTTCAAGACCGTCTTAAGTGATGTCTTAAGATGCTAATACGGCCCTCTGATTGGCTGATGACGCCTTAAGACTGTACTTAAGACGATCTTGGATATAAGACCCGACTATGGCCCGTATTCATAGTCGGATCTTATTTCAAGACTGTCTTAAGTAATGTCTTAAGTTGCTAATACGGTCATTTCATTGGCTGAACGGAGTCTTAAGACGGAGTCTTAAGCCTTTGACCAGACTTAAGACGATCTTAAATATAAGATCCGACTATGAATACGGACCTATGAATACCGGCCACAGTCAATTATTCTCCTCAAATTCAACTGTGATTGAACAATTTCTTAAGGCTTAGGGCTTAAAACATCTATTGTAGACGGGCACTTAAGGCCCGGGCAAAATGTATGGATTCGCTACTGTTAGGACCATGCCTTAAGTTCTTGACTGTGATTGGCTGATTTGAATGCTTATTGCTTAAGTTTTTCTATGTGCCACGGCCTTAATAATGCTACTTGTATTTTAATAATTAAATGTAAGCGTTAGAAAGCTGCAGATAATACTCATTGTCAGTAATACACGTACAGATGGATATTTAATTCCTTAGATTTAGATATAAATATATCTATGCTTAAATTTTCGACTTCAAATCAAATATTTAATACTTCAAGCCATTAAAAGCAAAAATATATTAATATATGTCTCTTTTTATCGAAGGTACAGTGCATATTCATATATATTTAAAAGACATGTTTTAAAATTTTTATTAGCTAATAGATGATGCTGACGCAAAGAGAATTCTCGACTCTAGAATAAATCCAAGTGAATTTATATATCACAGTCATCATATCAATAACCTCAATCCAAATCATATTACAATCATAAATCATCACTGAAATTATATATTAAAAAATTGTATCAATACAATTTGTTTAAGGGAGTTTAAGGGAATTTTCTAAATTTAAGTTTAAAAAATCGGAAGAGTAATCATAAAATACGAGATAAATATACATGTTCAACAATAACATAAAAAATTATTATTTCCTTAACATAAATAATACTTGAAATTTAGAGATATTAATCATATATCACGATATATATTTTGTTGAATCCTCTGCTTAAATGTCGTTTCAAAATCTAAATCGTACTTCCAAGACTTCTACATATTGTACCTGTATCAGGTACTATGGACAAAAGGACGGTGAATATTTTCAAGCACGATATTTCTGAAAATATATCTTGTAGAATGTCAGCTCTTTTTCATTTCAGGCTCACATTGAAATAAAAAACTATTTGCAACTGATGAGATTACAGTATTATACATACATACATACAAATAATTTCTACAAAAGATTTATATATATATATAAATTTTTTGTAGAAATTATTTGCAACAGATTGAATTGCACTATACATCATGTAAGCTTCTCTTGTTGAACCAATGAAATATCCTGGCTTTTCAATAAATTATCACGATACTAATTCGATTGAGATCTCCTTGTCATCTCAGAAAGACATGGCACTATATATACATATATAAACAACCTTATATGTTCGCGAAATGTAAAAGAAACCTCCACATTCTTAATAATATGCAAGTCACTACATATTGGCTATACTCATCAGTTAATATATATCTTTTTTCGACTATGTTATTGAGACTTTTCATAAATAAAGTAAATAAAAGTAAATAAATAGGAACAATTAAAGTTAAATTAGTACACACCTTCCATTGTTTGCAATATTCTTATAAATGTTAGAGTTGCACATGACCGAAATTTATAGCAAGTACATCGCGTTACATTAAGTATATTTGTGTAAATTTTAAATATGCAACATTATCCTAACAAGATACATCAATGTAGTTAATCAAAGGTAAATTTTTAAAATTTTTGTGTACTATATATATATATATATATATGTACATAGAGCTTTAAATTTGTTCACTCACATGTCCAAAAGATGTAAGAAATGTTAATTGGGGACTGTATATATTTATATTCGCTGTATCACAAATTCGAATCGTGAGAATTCTTTCCAAGCTTTTCTTCTTAAATGTAAAATTACATTTCTCGCGTTTCCGTGAACAAACTCCTTTGAACAGAATTTTCTCAGGATTGATGTCTGCTAAAACTATCATTTTTATAGAGATTTCACATTGCATCAAAATTTTCTTTTTACAATACGAATTTATGGAATTGCTATAGCGCAATTAATGTCAGTTCTTGCACAATATCATTCTTTCGATCTATGCTTTTTTGTGACTCGTCAAGTAATTTCTATAGATATTAATATAAATTTGCAAAAGTTTAATAAAATTCAACACTTCTTTTTATCTGTTAAATTATAAATAAGATAGACTTAACATTCTCCGTGTTGAAAGTATAACATGTTTTAACATTTTCCATATTTGATAGTATAACATGGAGACTGAAAACACACAATCCCTTTAGCTGCTTCAGATTTCAAAGAAGGATCTACAGCGTAACATTGCTATATCTGTGAATTAAAAATTAATGTTCCAATTTATTAGATTAATAGTATAATTCATCTTTCCATGCAGTATAAATATAATTCAATATACAAACGGATATCATGATATTGGCAATATTCAGCTCTATTTGTTTTCAAAGCTGTAATCTATTCATCGCTGTATCAAAATTTTATAATCTTGTATCTCTCTTCTTCACCGTGTACTCATATTCATATGTATAATTCAAAAATACGCTGTTTATATATCACAACTTACTGAAAAAAAGCGATAGTCTTACGCAATTATTTGTATGCGTTCTAAGATTTTTTCCATAAAAATAACATTTCGTAAGATGGATAAGAATCTATCTGATATCGCGCGTTCACGTAGCTGACCACAATAAATTAGCACAATTATATTTCTCGATACGGATTATTCATCATGCTCATTATTATAAGCAATTGTATTAATTGCATAGAACATGGCATGTTGTTAGATATATATCATTATGTTCAAAGTGTAAAAATACAACTTTGATAATAAATGTGCTTTGTTCATACAAAACAAATACATAACATGTAATATGCTGCTAGCACACTAAAATTTGTAATATGGAGATTTCTCTATGCGTATTTCTAGCATCTCGCGCGCGCACGCACGCACGCATACAGGCAATTAAATATTACACAAAATAAGCTATATTTACATAAGGAAATAGAGTACCGAATACAAACAGAATGACGCAATAACAAATAGATCTTAAAAAAGTGTAATAATAATAATAATAATAATAATCAGGAGTATCGCTTCCTTGATCATACTGATAAGAATAAAATATCAATCGCAGGATAATGCCAGATGATCCTGTTGAAAAGTCAGATTTAAGATAATAAATCATTTCGCTTCTCATTGTCATTTTTCTTAATACAAGAACATTAAGCTTTGTCGACAGAAGTATCTTTCATAATGTCATCTTTAGTGATATTTTGGTTCATTTGGTCGTTTTCGTACTCTACAAAGTCATCGAATAAGCTTGGCCACGCTTCCGCATCATCGTAAGCACCAAGATCGTCTCCGATGCTCTCGGCAAAGTTTAGAAACATATTCCAAGTGTCCCTAGGTATCCCTCGGATGTGATGACATTCAAGAAAGTTGAGCCATTTCGTTAAGAGCGGAGGTTCACGTATCGTGAAAACGAGTCTCCAAAGATCGATCGCCATATCAGCTGGTAAGATTCTTTGGCCAGACGTGACGTCGAGGCCAAATCGGAATGTGAATCGATAGAGATCCTTGAACAAATCACTATTGATCGTCAATTCTTGAACGATCTCAGGCAACCGTGCCTGTATACCACGTATACTATCGACCTTGATCGCTTTTAATCCCGTGACAAATTCCTGGCGCGTAAATTGGCACATTTGCTCCGCATTTAACTTCCATGCGAGCACAAGTACTTTAAATTCATCGGGTGACAATTGTAAGTCATCACAGAGTCTTTCTATACCGTCAGCTAATATTACATCTTCATGAGGATCCTTAAAAGTAAACACATGATATGTATTAGTCACAGTTATCGTGTAATCCTTAATAATCTTAAATTATAAAGCGATTTCTAGCTACAGTAATCTCCACAAACGTTGCCTTAATTTTTATACAGCAGCGTCTCTTTTTGTGCGTACGCGCGTACACACACACACACACACACACACACACATTTAAATAGAAATCGGTGCGTATCTGCCACATGCTGTACCTTGTATTGGTCGAAAAGGACATTTAATTTGCTCTCCGATGGTTCCCTTTGTTGCCTAGGTTCGGTATTTAAATTAAGACCCGACGACGTACTAGATCGTCCTAATGGCTGTAATCGCGCGTAGAATCCTCGCGATAAACGCAGATTACTTTGTGCATTAGGTACAGATCCGCAATTATCCGAGCCTACATTATTAATCGTAGGTAACGTACTTGTAGACTTTCTGTTCCCGTTTGCATGTGTTTCAGGCACAAAAGAACCGGATTGCTGGCAAGAATTTGGGAACAAACCTCTGAGTTCCATCGTTTCTATGAAAGGTGATGAAAAACAAATTGTAAATTTACATTTACATTTACATTTACATAGCGCGAAAGGAGCGATACTTTGAACTGACGAAACTAACGACTAAATCATTTTGTATGTATAGTTTTAACTAACAATAAGAAAAAACAAACTTGATTACTAAAACGTAATTACGTATGGAAGAAGGGAGAGAGAGAGAGAGAGAGAGAGAGAGAGAGATTGATATTGACATTTCAGTTGTACCTACCGTCTTTATGCTCCAATACAATCGATTGCGCAGTGCTGGTCGATGGTGGAAGTGGCACCTTGAAGCACGAAAAACAGTTTCCCATTGATGCTGACCGTGCTTGACATCAAAGACGATTATGCCACGCATCAGTAATTCAGTCTTACATTGGCAGTCTTGATGGAAAGCTGAAGAACGACAATATTGATAAATGGCATTATTACTTTTGTCACACTCATTGTCCATATAAAATCCAAATATTTCTGCTTTTTTTTCACGTAATCAACGACTCGTCTTGATTAAACGCAGACGTTCAACGTTCAAATCAACGTAAGATTTGGTACACTAACGACACGGAGATTTCCTGGAGAATACCGAGGACAGAGGGACAAGAATACTGAATCGTCGACTGTGCGAGGTGCGAGGTGCGAGGTGCAAGATCGGTTAAGCTTACCGATTAATCTTGGAGAAACCTCGGGAGAAATTTGGTCGACATCAAAACAGACAGGTAGGTAGGTAGGTAGGTAGGTAACAACTACGAAAGCAAGTTTGCGGGAAGACGCGCGATTTCGAGAGGGCAAGTTCCACTTGCCCTTCTTGGAGGTAGAGGTGGAGGTAGAGATCGAGTGACGCGAGACTGGCATTCTAGGAGGGAAAACCAAGAAAGGCACGCGATGTAAAAGTAGATGACGGCTCAAGATACCTTAGCTTATTGTTACGTATCTGTCGTGGTTCCTCCGGTTGATCCGCGGACGCTCGGCGATAATCTCAATCAAGCGAGACTTGTCGCGTCGCGTCGCCTCGTCTCCGCTTTCATCGATCCATCGATCCTTGGATCGAGTCAACCGAGTCAACCGAGTCAACCGAGTCAACCGAGTCTCAACTGACGACTCTGACGAGGAGAGCAGTCAGCACTGTCAGCACTGTCAGCAGAGGAGAGGAGTGCTCCCAGCTCCCAGCTCCCAGCAGTCCCAGCCCAGACGTGTCGCGCGTTCCTCTATGCTATGTGCTTGGTGGCTTGGTGGCTTGGTCGTTCTCCCTAAAATTGTCCTCGCGACGGGTCAACGGCGGAACTGGCGGAACTGGCGGAGGAAGGTCGCCGCGTTACTCCTCATGTCCTCGGACATTTTTCCTAGCCAAACACGAGCGTCCGGCGCACGGTGGTGGCGGTGAAACTCGGCCTGCGTCATTTGCGAGGCTGTAACTCCGTGAGACCGTGCGACGACAACGACAACGGCGGTAGCGATCTCATTCCATCTCATTCCAAGCGATCCAAGCGATCCAAGCGTGCGAGCGACGCTCATCCACCGCGATCGCGGGACGCGGCCACGGTTGCAGCGATCACAAATCACGGATCATAAATCATAAATCACAGATCACAGATCACAGGTCACACAGGCGGTCGACTGGTCGACGCAACTGACACGAGGACGCGACGCGACACGACACGGCACGTTGTCGCATCGCATTCACCAATCATCATCACAAATTACTTCACCACCGCGAGTGACGAGCGACCGCGTCAGACCTCGGACGCTCGGACCGTCTTGAGGGAAAACACCGTTGGCGACTGGCGAGTGGCGACCACCACGAGACAACCGCGAGACCAGACCACCAGACGAAGACGTTCCTTGCAGTTCCTCGTGCCTCAGGGCCTCAGGGCTGCTCAGGGCTGCTCAGGGCTGCTCAGGGCTGCTCAGGGCCTTAGAGCCTCAGAAAAGAAGCCCTTTAACGTTATCAGTTGTAGGTTGTAGGGTGTGGGATCAGTGGGATATCTCTATTCGGGCATTTCGGATTTCGGGTTTCGGCCGTTTCGGGTTTTGGGTTTTGGGCTGGCGTCGCTGGACTCGCTGACGCTGAGTCGCTAATAGCGAGTTGCGAGTCTGCGCGAATCAGAGATTCGTTTTTCTCACATTGGCATCCTGGCACAACTAGAATCAACTAATGGACTAGAAAATTGTAGAAAATGAACTAGGCAACAGGGCAACAGGGCAGGGGCAGATTCGAATCGCTGCAGTATCATGCAGTATAAACATACATACATAAGTGCTGAAACGTGTGACAACTGACTCCTGACACTTGACAGTCGGAAATGGTCGGAAACAGTCGAGGGTCGGGGGTCGGGGAAAAATGCGATTGAAGCCTAGGGGAGGTGGTTGTGTCGCGGTACGCGGAACTCGGTAATCAGCAATCGGCATCACATCACTATATCCCAGTATTGAGTATCGGCAGTCGGCACTAATATCCCACCGCCACCATATATGGGATTAATAGTATAGTAGGAATCACGTGGCGAGGATTACTCCATTATCAAAGCTTCTTTCCGGTATGTAAATGTGTAAATTCGAAACCCGATAACCCGATCTTATCGTGTGTAGCGATAGAAATTGAGACAATTGACCAATATTTTCCAGATTGCCTCGCCCCTCGACTCGTGATCGTTGACTCGTTTACGAGAGCGTCACAGACTGCACACTGCAGAGAGAAACCTTATTCTCTGACGAGAGACATACCTGCTTTTTAAACGCTTTTTTTTTTTACCGCGTTTCCGACTCTCTTTTAGTTTATTAGTCTACTCGATCGATCTTAAACAAACGAAAGAGCAATATATGTTTTTGTTCTAAAGTTTGTAAGGAAATATTGCGTTATATATCGTGTAGGCTGATTTTTACACAGGTTCGGACGTGTCATATGTATGTGTGGATGTATGTACATGTGTGGGGCGCTATCACTATATTACTATTACTATTAATAATGTTAATTCGCATACGCACGCGCCTACATGTACGGAACAGTTTTACATCTTTATATAAAAAAAAGTATATTGTATTTCTTATATTATCTGGTCCCGTTGAGATGATGACTCATAATGTCGCGATAAGTCAAGCCGCGCATTCTCGGATTACTTAAAGTTCGTCACTGTTGGTCAACTTGAACTGTCCGTAGGCTGTCGTAAGGAAGATTTTAAATGATTGGGATATTGGGATAATAAAGGCCTTAATTGTGCTCTTAAATCTTTCAATTTGATTTCAAGCGTTTGATTTAAATATGTAATTGTAAATTATCATCTCAGCTATAATGTGTCATGCTTGATAATTTTGGTAACCTACAAAATCTCATTGTTATATCATCTATCTTGGTTCGCGTATCTGTTTCAAAATGTGAAAGCAAATGATATAATACAAAGAGCTATGTTTTATGCAATAATGTGATAGTAATAAATATTCTTCTCCGTCTTTCTGTAACGCAGAAAGTCTTTTGTATTACCTACAAATAATGGTTTGAGATGTGCAAAATAACGGATGTGTATTTACGACACTTACGTTATATAGGCATTTTGTATATAGTGTGGAATATAGATGTAATATTACATATTATTAATAATATCTAATTTGATTGATAGATAATACACGATGCCGAAATTACCACGCATCACTAGATCTTTGCGGATGTTTACTTCTCTGGAACGCAGAGGAGAAACGTTAGACTTGGAACCAAATGACTTGGTGAAAAAAAGAGAAGAACGGGCAAAAAGATTAAAAAGGTAAATGGATATTTCACGTTGAAAGAAATACGTATGGAATGTTTAACAAATCTTGTGGATTTATATAGATTTACATATTATCTGTATAATATATTAGTATATTTGTATGTTACAAGCAGTCGTGATTGGCATTATATAAGCAAAAGTGCATCTAAACATCTTATGGCACATCTGCAAGCATTAAGAAACATTGTGCAACAAGCTTTAGGTAAGTGATAAATAATAATTAAGATATACTCTTATTTTTAACAAATATGATCTTTTTAACTTGGATTTGGAAAACTAATGACACTCAATGACACTCTACTTTCTATTGGATAACGCGTATTGTGTTTAATAAGTATTTTTCCAACTAAATAACTTGTAATTTAATTTTGAAATTTTACTTTCTTTTCTTTCCAGCAAACGACTGTCCAGATGTTGTTAACGAATTCACAGTTTATGCATTGCGTTTATTAATTGAAGACAAAAATTTGTCGCGAAAGAAATATGATATACTTGGCCAAAAATCGGGAAATTTAACGTATCAATGTGCAGAAGCTATGATGCGGGTATGTAATGTATTGTATAACTTTGCTTTTTGTCGCACAACGTACGTTATTTTTGACTGTTAATATTTTCTCACAATCCTATGTAGGTAGTGACTAAAATTCAGATGGAATGTCGTGAAGAAGCAATAGCTTTGTTATCGGAATCCAAGGAGAATGCAAACGCTCCAGATTTTTCACAGATCTTTGGCACAGATATTCCTTATAATCGAGCCAGAGCCATGTGGCCCGATACCGTTCAACTTCACAATATGTCCACGGAAAAGACAAGCTCGAATACTGATAAATTTACAATGATGATACATGAAACGAAACCTTTAATACAGAAGAGATCTGTAGTGAGTATATATCTCTGTTGAATGCTTGAACAAAAAAAGAAATTAATCTTCCAATCAATTTTCCAATCATCTTTCATCTTTCAATTGTAGTTTGACAAAGCGACATTCACCGAAGGATTACAAAGTTGCTACAACAACTGCAGTACGGAAATGACATATCAGGATTTTGCATCAATAATAGTAGAAAAATTAAAATATACAAACTCTCAGAATATACAAACGGAACTGTTCGATATGTTGGGTTGTGAACACTTTGAATTTATCAAATACATTATTGAACATCGAAAGACCATCGTATCGACGTATACGTCAAAAGTGACCAAGAGACCGCAAACAGCTGTGCAGGGGGGGCCTATAATGAGTGGCCAGGTTACGGTACAATCCGAAATGGAAAAGCAGTTGTGCAAGCAAGTACGTAAGGAGGAAAAGAAAATCAACAGAATGGCGAACAAGCGAGACGCCAAGTCGGAAGCCGAGGAAGGAGAATTTGATTCGATCGAGCTGCAAATTAAGAAACAGGAAGCATTGAGAGCCATGTGTGCCCCGCTATTTCCTAAGAAAAATGCTCTGGAGAGAGGCGCGCAGGAAAGCTTTCCATTTGTATATGATTCTAAAGCGAGCGCTAAGCGAGCGAGCGTTGTGTCGGGGCAAAAGTTACTGCTGGCTGAAGATGTTACAAGGAAGGATAGCGAGCTCTGGGAACAAGTACACATACCGATATCGAAGCAAGAATCTATCGACGTTAAGATAGATCCCGTGTCGATATCTTCCCTAGACGAGATCGGCCGAATGGCTTTCAGCGGCGTAACGTCGTTAAATAACATTCAGAGTATTGTTTTCAACGCGGCGTACAACACTAACGAGAACCTCCTGATTTGCGCCCCGACCGGAGCGGGAAAGACAAACGTGGCCATGCTGGCTGTGGTGCATCAATTGAAGCAGAACATTCGAGACGGACAGTTGGATAAGAGTCAGTTTAAAATAATCTATATCGCGCCAATGAAGGCCCTAGCGGCGGAAATGACCGCCAACTTCAACAAGAGACTCGGCCCTCTGGGCGTGTGCGTTCGCGAGCTGACCGGCGACATGCAACTGACAAAACGGGAGATCCAACAGACTCAGATGATAGTGACCACGCCGGAAAAGTGGGATGTCGTCACGAGAAAGGGCACGGGCGACATCTCCCTCACTAGTATCGTGAGATTGCTCATCATCGACGAGGTGCATTTGCTGCACGGTGACAGGGGACCTGTGGTAGAGGCGCTGGTCGCGAGAACCCTGCGCCAGGTGGAATCGTCGCAGAGCATGATCAGGATAGTCGGGCTGTCCGCCACACTTCCGAATTACGTGGACGTCGCGCGATTTTTGCGCGTCAACCCGTACAAGGGATTATTCTACTTCGATCATCGCTTCCGGCCGGTGCCCCTCAGTCAAACCTTCATCGGGGTCAAGGCCGTCAAGCCGTTGCAACAGATGACCGACATGGACCTCGTGTGTTATAACAACGTCGTGGAGATGGTGCGGCAGGGCCATCAGGTAATGGTATTCGTGCACGCGCGCAACGCTACCGTGAGGACGGCGAACGTTCTCAAGGAACTGGCCTCGCAGAACGATACGCTCAAGTACTTTCTCGCCGACGGACAGGCCAAGTACGTGAACAAGGCGTTTGCAAAGTCGCGCAACAGGCATCTCGGTGAGTTGTTCAACAGCGGGCTGTCGATACATCACGCTGGCTTGCTGCGCTCCGACAGGAATCTGGTCGAGAAATACTTCGCCGACGGCCTGATCAAAGTGCTGGTGTGCACCTCCACGCTGGCGTGGGGCGTGAATCTGCCCGCGCATGCGGTCATCATCCGCGGTACCGAGATCTACGATTCGAAACACGGCTCGTACGTGGACCTGGGCATTCTGGACGTCCTGCAGATCTTCGGCCGTGCCGGCAGGCCGCAATTCGACAAGTCGGGACACGCGGTCATCATTACGTCCCACAACAAGCTGTCGCACTATCTGTCACTGCTGACGAATCAAATACCGATCGAGAGCAGCTTCGTCATGTATTTGGCCGACAATCTGAATGCCGAGATAGCGTTAGGGACGATATCAAATGTGACGGAAGCGGTCGAATGGTTGAGCTACACCTACCTCTTTGTACGGATGAAATTGAATTTTCAGGCGTACGGCATGGTGTATCAAACACTCGTCAACGACACGAATCTCGAGAAGAAGCGAAAGGAGCTCGTGGACGTGGCCGCCAAGGCGTTGGACAAAGCGCGGATGATCAGGTACGACGCGCGAACCGGTGACCTTAACGCGACTGATTTGGGACGTATCGCGAGTCACTACTACCTCAAGTACGACACAGTCGAGATCTTCAACGAGCTCCAGAAGTCTGTCATGACCGAGACGGAGATTCTGGCGATGATATCGCGCGCTCAGGAATTCGAGCAGCTCAAGATACGAGACGACGAGGTGAACGAGTTGGACCAGCTGATGCGAGATTGCCAGCTCGTGGCGCAAGGCGGCGTGGAGAATGTCCACGGTAAGGTCAATATATTGCTGCAAACCTATCTGTCCAGGGGTCGGGTGGACACGGCGTCATTGATATCCGATCAGGCGTATGTCACGCAGAACGCCGTCCGGATAGCCAGGGCACTCTTCGAGATCATGCTCAGGCGCAACAACGCGATAATGGCCGGACGGCTGCTGCAGATAGCCAAGATGTTCGAGGCGCAACAGTGGGACTTTCTGACGCCGCTGCGCCAATTCGATTGCCTCTCCATGGAGATCGTCGAGAAGATCGAGGGACGGGACCTCGAGGTCTATCGGTTGCAGGAGATGGACGCGAAGGAGGTCGGCAATATTTTGCGGGACCAACGGGCGGCGAGCCTAGTGAAGAAGTGTTGCGACGAATTGCCCGCATTGGACGTGGAATATAATTTACAACCTATCACGCGCACCGTCTTGAGGATACGGTTGACCGTGGTCCCGCAGTTCCACTGGAACGACAAGGTTCACGGGAAGAATTCGCAAGCCTTCTGGATATGGATCGAGGATCCGGACACTAACTTTATTTATCATCACGAGTATTTTATCCTGACGAAGAAGATGGTCTTGCAGCATCTCGAGCAGCAACTCGTCGTGACCATACCGCTGTCCGAATCGTTGCCGTCGCAATATTTGGTGAAAGTTACGAGCGATCATTGGCTCGGTTGCGAGGCCACATTTCCGTTGACCTTCCACGATCTCATTCTCCCGGAGACTCATCCCCCGCACACCAATCTCCTGGAATTGCAGCCGTTACCGATAACCGCCCTGAAAAGTCCCGAGTTGGAGAGCTTGTACAATTTTTCCCACTTCAATCCGATACAGACGCAGATCTTCCACTGTCTGTATCACACGGATAACAATGTTCTCCTCGGCGCCCCGACCGGCTCGGGGAAAACTATCGCGGCTGAGATCGCCATGTTTCGCGTTTTCAAACAGCATCCTGATCGGAAGGTCGTTTATATAGCGCCCCTGAAAGCTCTGGTCAGGGAGCGCATAAATGACTGGAAGATACGATTGGAGGAGCGGCTAGGTAAGAGGGTGGTGGAGCTGACCGGGGACGTGTCGCCCGACATAAGGATGATAGCCGGTGCGAGTGTGATCGTCACGACGCCCGAGAAGTGGGACGGTATTAGCCGGAGCTGGCAGACGCGCAGCTACGTGAAGAAAGTGGCGCTTATAGTGATCGACGAGATTCACCTGCTGGGCGAGGACCGCGGACCGGTGCTCGAGGTGATTGTCTCCCGCACCAATTTCATATCCTCCCACACGCACAACAAGGTCAGAGTCGTAGGGCTCTCGACCGCGCTAGCTAACGCGATAGACCTGGCCAATTGGCTCGGCATCAAAGAGATGGGCCTCTACAATTTCCGGCCGTCCGTGAGACCCGTGCCGCTGGAGGTCCACATCAGCGGATTTCCTGGCAAACACTATTGTCCCCGGATGGCGACCATGAATAGGCCAACCTTCCAGGCGATTAGACAACACGCGCCCGCCAGTCCCTCTCTCGTATTTGTATCCTCTCGCAGGCAAACGCGCCTGACTGCCTTGGATCTGATCGCCTATCTCGCGGCGGAGGACAATCCCAAGCAGTGGTTACACATGCCGGAAGAACAGATGAACGACATTCTGGAGAATATAAATGACTCGAACCTAAAGCTCACGCTCGCCTTTGGAATTGGCCTTCACCACGCCGGTCTTCAAGACAGAGACAGGAGAACCGTCGAGGAATTATTTGTCAATAATAAGATACAGGTATGCATGCTGCAATACTTGTGACAGCTTTCTGATTACGCCACGTCAAATTCGACGTAATATAGAAATAATCGCATAACAATCAGAAGGAACAATCGAGATATTTATGTTTATACGAATAAAGTTCATCAACCTTTTTACACATGTGTATATAGCACATTTCTTGTATGATCAGTTTCGAAAAGTATTGTAAAAATGACTATCCCGCACTGTATGATGTTGTATTAATCAATTGCTAATTTAGGTACTAATCACTACGGCCACCTTGGCCTGGGGTGTTAATTTCCCCGCTCATCTGGTGGTGATCAAGGGCACGGAATATTACGACGGCAAGCTGAAACGTTACGTAGATATGCCGATAACGGACGTTCTCCAAATGATGGGTCGCGCTGGCAGACCGCAATTCGATAATTCCGGTGTGGCGGTCGTGCTTGTTCACGACTTAAAGAAGAATTTCTACAAGAAATTTCTGTACGAACCGTTCCCCGTGGAGTCGAGTCTGATGGGAGTGTTACCCGATCATATCAATGCCGAGATCGTTGCTGGCACCGTCAAGAACAAACAAGAGTTTCTCGATTACTTAACGTGGACATATTATTTTCGAAGATTGATGAAAAATCCGAAATATTACGATCTGGATATCTTGGAGCCTCACTATATCAACGAATATCTCTCGAGATTGGTAGAAACTACCGTAAAGTCGTTAATGGATTCATCATGTGTCGATTACGATGAGGTACGATGACAAATACAATGGAGTAGCGCATAATGGTTTATACAGTACAGATAGATGTAACGCTTTGACATGATTCTACCTAGGACGAGCAAACTCTAGTTTCATTACCGATGGGTAAGATAGCGTCATTCTATTATTTGTCGCACAATACGATGTTGATGTTTACGCAATCGCTCGAGGAAAACTTGACGTTGGATCAGTACTTACGTATACTCTGCAACTCGCACGAATACAACGAGTTACCCGTGCGACATAACGAGGAATTGTTAAATGAGTAAGTCTTGAAAGTGTGACGATTGACGAATGGTTCATCATCCGCTTCTTACGCTTATTGTTATCTACAAGCAAATGTTTGAATTAGGGAACTAGCGAAACTGTGCCGTTACTCCGCGAATCAGTACGATTCTCCAAATACAAAAGCGTTTCTCTTGCTGCAAGCGCATTTCTCAAGGCTGCCATTGTCTTGCACCGATTATATCACCGATTTGAAATCGGTGCTCGATCAAGCAATCAGAATAATACAGGTACGAATAAATTTGATTCCTACGAAAGACATACTAACGCCTTTTATACGTATTATTCATTTTCATTATAATTTGGACTCGATAAACTAACAGGAAAGATCTTTTAGGCAATGATCGACACAGTCGCGGAACGTGGATGGTTAACGAGCGCATTAAGGATAATGCAACTATTTCAAATGGTCGTGCAAGCACGATGGATAGATGAATCTGCAATTATGACGTTACCACATATAAGGAAGGAAGATTTGCACTTGTTTTCATCGTTGTCGACGAATTCGGCTCTTCCACAATTATGTTCCATCACATACGACAATTATAACAGACTCGCAAAGATTTTGCGCGAAGGAGAGTATCGGGTAGACCAAATACGCGAGGTAATAGAATTGAAAAGATATCTCTCTAATGTACATTATCTATATTATACTTATATTATATGAGATGTTAAATCTATATTTAAAAAATTAAAACGCCTATTTTTCTAGATACATCAAGTAATTAAAAATATGCCGATAATATCTGTTGATTTAATGTTGGAGAATTCTTGGAACGGCGAGAAGAGGATAACGTTGAAGCTTGATGACGACGATTCTGTAGTTGTTCGACGAAATGAAGAGTGTACATTAACTGTTGGGTTGAAAAGAATGAACAATTCTAAAACTTTAAAAGCACACTGTCCAATGTTTTTAAAAGGAAAAGATGAAAACTGGTTCTTGGTACTGGGCGACATTCAAAATAGAGAATTATGGGCTCTAAAAAGAGTATCTGGTATAAATAGTCAGCAGAGATATCATCAATTGCTATTTACTGCACCCGACAGTTTAGGTAAATTTATCAACTTGTTTGTAACGCGTGTCTCGTATCTTCACGAGTTTCTTGAAATAAAAATTTGGACATTTATTTTAGGACTGACGAAGTTAACGTTCTACTTGATTTCTGACTGCTACATGGGATTGGATCAACAATACAGTATTTGTCTAGATGTAATTTGCTAAATATTAAACAGTTACCAAACATCTAAGACTGAAAAAACAACAGATGATATTGTATTCAATTATCGCAAATCTTTCTATATCGTTAATATAAGGATTACAAGAAATGAAAAAGTTTATGAAATAGTTTATATATATATATTTTTTTTTATTTTTTATTTTTTTATTTTTTAATGGGCGAAAGATGAGATTTGCTATAGTTGTATACGGAGATAATTACGGGATATTTATAGCAAGTTGTGTACAGAAACTTGTATATTTTTCTTCACATAATTTTATTACACGTCTATGAAATATATATATGTATGGATTATATATATTTTTTTCATACAAATATAAACCTTATTACCTCGGTATATAAAGATAGAAAAAGCAACACGTGCAGGATCAGCTGTACGATTTCGTACAATATTTTTGTCACAAATGAGTTTTCTTACTGCGAAATAAATCTGTTGCAGTACATCATTCGTTTTAATTAATGTTTTAGTGAGATAGGATTCTATATCGCAGATTACTGATGTTCTCGAGAAATATATTTGATGCAGAAGTTTGCAAAAAAAAAAAAGGAAAAGAAACATTAGAAATTAAAAATTATTATATACATGTAGGTTATATATACTGACCCCTTTTCAAATTTACATCGTGTTACAGCAATATAATATTTAGCTTATTCGGTTTATTTCCCCTCCCTCCCCTCTATACTTAGGTAACAATAGATTATAGAATAGGAAGGATATGAGATCGTTCCATTGCTTTGCATGAAAAGAAAGAAAAAGAAAACTATATGTATATATGTATTTTAAATCCTAAGTCCAAAAATTCTCGATATATCGATTGCGATACAGATTGTTCATACTAAGGGCACAGAAGAGACTTAACAAAATGTTCACGATTCCAGTAGTGCATTTAATTTAATTTAATTTAATTAATTTAAATCACAGTAAAATGCTGAAATAAAGCAAGTAAGCTTTATGTGATAAATTATACCTGAAGAAACTAAAGATTTAAGGTGCGTTCCACTTGGCGCTCACAACGCTCGTGAGCATTATTCGTCCTTGATTATCTGACAAATAACAAGAAATGATTCTAAGAGCGTTGCGAGCGTCAAGTGGAACGCACCCTTAATAGTTTCACTTCCACATGAAATATTTAACAAACAATATTCTTAAATACGCGCGCGAGAGAGAGAGAGAGAGAGAGAGAGAGAGAGAGAGAGAGAATTGCGAAAATACTATCTTTATAACAGTATGTATTTTCGTAATTCTAATCTATATTAATCTATGCCAACCTAAAAACATTCAACTTTAAAATTATGCTAATTCATAATAGTCTAAACGTAACAAAATTCAAGCACCGCAAAAATTATATTTAACACAAACATCACATTTAAAATATAAATTTAGATGCACAAGTTAACAATTTTAATATATCTTTAATATTTTAATCTTATTTGTAAATGCCAACGCGATGTTCTCTTCTTTGCCAATAGTTTGAAGTCTGCTTTCTCAAAAGTGCACATGAAACACACTTGGCTATTAATTCTAAAAAAGTTGTATCGAGAATCAAAGCAAAGAAATATTTAAGCTCCTTCCCATGTTGAAATCTGGAAGTACTGAATATCTTTTGTAAGTAATAAACCGAAATGCATTTATGCAAAACGTTTCAATAATGGTACATTTCTATCTGTTGTATGTAGCGCAAGAATTAACACTCGCCCCAACACCTGTCGCGTGTTATAGCCACATAATAGAAATAATATTAAAAGTTATAGCAGTTAAATTCATATTTTGTCTTCATATTTTCCTCTTGCATTATAAAATCTTAACGTTCAGCCTAATCTCGTTTAATAATTTATAGAATTTTACCGTTCACATGTTACTGTTAAACATCATTCCACTTAAAAAAAGTGTTTACACTCAGACTGACCAACGACCATATACTTGAATCATATAGTTAGAATTTTATCACTCGAGAACTAAGGAAGCACTAGCATAACTGACAGAACTGTCATTCATATTGTTACATTGACTACTTTGAGCATATTTCAAAAATTTCAAATTCATTCTTTGACCATTCGTATTTCCTTTAAGACTGTGAATTGCCTGCAAAGATAAAATACAACATTATCTAAAAGCATTAGATTAATCTAACTCGCTTATCTAATGCGAACGTTTAATTTTCTTTCGTATTACCTGCAATAAAACGCCGATTGGATGCCGACCGCATATAGTATTACCATATTTCTTAAGATATTCGGTAAACATCGGAGGATTCAAAGTCTCTATAATGTCCATACCCTAATTTGATAAACGTGGAAATATGGAATTAAACTTTGCGATATTTTTGAACTACGATGAACGAGATTATCCGCCATTCTTACTCAAAGATTCAAAAACATACCATTTTGTCGAGATTTTGAATAGATCTGTGTATAGGCCCACATGATCTATCGTAGTAAGTATAGCGAAAACGTTGTCCCCAATGACAGAAATCTGAAGAAATGACGAACAATGTTTGCGGATCAGCCATATAAGGTGCTAACAGTCTCCCGTATAGCGCCTCTCTTTCCGGACTCAAAGATCCCACCAAAATCGGGATTGTGGTAAATGAGTCTTTGAATCTGTATATGTATGAGATATAAATAAGGTAACTATTTCCCAATCTTGTTATTTACTAATAAATAGAGAGATTGTACAAGCCTCGCGTTTATTTACTATAATTTTTTATCAATATAATTTTCACTACTTGTAATTGTAGGTGGGAATTAATTTATACATCTAAACGTACCCTTCCATAACTTTTGCGATAAACGGCAACTGCATCTCAATGCTATGCTCCTCTTCATCTGTGTTCAGATCCATGCATTCAAAATGACCAGTTTCTTCGAGTTCTCTTCTCACTGTTAAACATATATGCGTTTTGGTGAATTTGATCGAAGAAGATTATATTATATATATATATATATATATATATATATATATATATATATATATATATAAAATATAATCTTCCTCGATCAAATTATACACACACACACACACACACACACACAAAAGAGAAGCACTTTTCCATACATAAAAAAAAAATTTTTTTTCAATATTTGTTACAAGTTGAGCATTTTTTGAAAAAAGAGAACATGACATTATAGCAGGGATAGTAACAAGATCTACATGTAAGCACCTTGTTGATCAATATGTAGATCGTATAACGGTGTTCGGTAAATGGAAGCCGAAGATAGGGCACAACCTGGTAATCTCACATGATGAGAAGGCCCTAGAATAAATATCCTACGGCTGCATAACAGCACGTTGCACGGTTCATTTGACTGAGAAATTTGAAAAATTACAAACTAAACTATATATTATAGAGGCTACTTTATATGATAAAAATTTACATTGATGCAATCATTAAACTATCGCAATATCAGCTAAATGGACTAATGTGGGTCTTTTATCATGATTACAACGAGAGACGTTATTACAAATACAAAATAATATATGCAAATAATATAGACATAAAGACAGGTTTAAGTTATGTGTCTTTATGCATATAGGTGTATATATATATATATATATATATGTGTATATAATTTTTTGTAAACTGTAACTAGACGCTTGTTTAGTAAAATGCTAAAATAACATAGCTAATATATAATTCACACTTACACGACTACAGGACTAATTTGTCGGTAAGCAAAACCAGCACACGCCCCACAATAGCTGTATCCTGCATGCCTGTAAAATTGTACATTTTTACGGCTGTTTTACATACGTGTATCTTGAAAAACTTGAAGAATATATTGTATTGGATGATTACTAACGGGGCAATGATTGCTCTAGCAGGTCCATGGGATAAGTCGGCCGCACCCAACCAACCTTCCAACTGTTTACTCAATTCCGAACCTATGGCACGTGGATTTTGTGATTTTGACAATATATAAGTCGAAAATTTTTATTACACAATTATAGATAAATACATATGTGTGCATGTATTTGTTATATGCAACAATTATAGAAATTTACACAGCCTCTGCTTCAAACTTTTTTTTATATGATATTTCTTACCACCTGACGCACACACACATGCGACATTACGTGTAGGGTGTAATGAGCAAGAGAGAGACTGTACATGATGCATGCATATATGTATTTCCACAGAGGTAAATTATCAAGCTAAATTTTAATTTCTTTATCCATGTCATATATTATCGCGGTTCTATTTTTACACCGCGCAATCAATTAACAAATTCGTTAAATGATAAAAGTAAGTTTGCAATTTAAAATATTTTTCACAAAAATCCATTGATCGGGATTCTTAACGAGCGAACGAGAGAACGAGAGTAACGAGTAAACAGTCATCGACGAGCGCGAGGACAAGAATGAGCGAGGAGTAAAATGTACATTTTTCGATCTCTTACCGATGTCCGAGTACCAACTACCAGCGTGAGAGGCTCTCCTAATTAATGCCATTTTTGGGCCGAACACGGTGTTCCGCACGTACTCTAGCTTCGCGTTCGACTAGCACTTGATCCAGCGTGAGAGGTGAGAGCGGTGAGAGCACTGAGGAGAGTGAGGAGATCAGGAGAGCCTCGGCCGCTCGGCGAGATCACGATCACGAGCGAGGCAAGCGAAGACAGAAGTAAGTTTTATATATATACATATACATATATATGTATGTATGTGTATATCTTTTTTTTTTTTTTTTTAATCGAGTGTAAAATGTTTATAAAACGTTATCGTTATCACAAATCCTTGGCTACTGGTCTCTCCTCTCTCCATAGATTATTCAGTGATTATACAGTGAATGCTAATGCTAAAGTCAGATAAAGTCGATATGCCTTGACTCACTTGACTCCTTGACTGAAAGAAACAAAGAGCGCAACATGGCTGATTTGCAATCTCGTTGGGAAAGCGATTGAGTCGATCGGAGTGATTCTATTGGCTATTGGCTATAAAGCCGGTTCTACAATAGTGTGGCAAACGATGGCAACTGCTAGTTGATTTTCGTAGAACATAACAGTAAAGCCCCTTGCACAATGCCAGGCAACAGGCAATAGGAACAGGAAATAACCAAAAAATCGTTAATTACAACCTAAAAAATTCGAATGCTATGATTGGTTGGCAACAGGCAATAGGCCCAGAATTTCCAACGGGACGAAAACTCTATGTCTATTGCCTGTGTCACTGTTTATTCTGCATTTATACATGATTTCTGATTTCTATTCCCTGTTCCTATTGCCTGTTGCCTGGCATTGTGCAAGGGACTTAAGGTTTCGACCAATCGCGTTGCTCGATTCAGCCGTTTGTAACCATAGAAGTAAGAATCGAGCAACACGATTGGTCGAAACCTTACTGTTGCGTTCTACGAAAAGTGTGTGTGCCCTGCTTTATTTCTGATTGCCGATATTGCCAGTTTACAGTCGCCAAAAAAGTTAAAAGTTCGCCAACTCTCTTTTGACAACCGTAATTGACAAGCGCAACGTGAAAATAACATTTTTCAACTAGCACTACTAGCAGTTGCCATCGTTTGCGACGTATTGTAAAACCGGCTTTAGGGCTTAAAACACCTGTTGTAGACCCGGACTAACGACGCAAGTCGACACAAGCGTCACTATTTTTTTGTTGTTCACCCGAAAAGGATGTTGAAAAAGGATAGAATGACGCTTGTGTCGTTAAAATGAAAAGCATTATAGGCTATTTACGGAGGGTTGATGGGGAAGGGGGGGGGGGCACGGGGCGGAATGTGGCGGAAGTCCCAAGTCCGCGGCTACTACTACGTTTACGCGAGCGTTACTTGTGTAGTAACTTACGATAATTCACTCGTTTACGTGGAGTAAATTATCGTAAGTTACTACAAAATCCTATTTACGCGAGAAGGAATTATCATAAGTTACTACAGAAGTAAAGCCCCTTGCACAATACCAGGCAACAGGCAATAGGAACAGAATTTCCAACGTGACGGAAACTCTGTGTCTATTGCCTGTGTCACTGTTTATTCTGCATTTATACATGATTTCTGATTTCTATTCCCTGTTTCTATTGCCTGTTGCCTGGCATTGTGCAAGGGACTTAACGCTCGCGTAAACGTAGTAAAATTCCTTCGCGTGCTACGGCTAGTATGGCTCATCAAAAGAGCCAATCGCGTTTGAGCGCAATTCGTTGTTTCGCGTTGCGGGTGGTACCGAATTCCCCAGAAAATACTCTAGAATCTCCAGTCAAATTCGAGACTGTTGCGCGTTTTGTCTCGTCGAGTATAAAACTATAAAGTATTGTCTATTGTCGAGGTGCCGAGGTCGAGGACGAGGACGTCGCGAGGCAAAACGCACAATCGAAATGGAAATGGAATATTATTACAGCGCTTCGAGGCTTCGAGCCCGTCGATCGACGCCTACGGGCAATACGGGCATAAGGCATCTGCCAGTCTGCCACTTGGAGCATTTGGCTTGGTACTTGGCACTTGGCCATTCGCTTGACCACGGTCGTACAAATTGTTAATATGGCAGACGTTCGGGTCTCTAGTGTTGTTTAAGTTCGTGAAACTGCGAGTGACTGGAGTGACAACTGACAAAACAGTGGACAGTGGGTCCTGTAAATCCTGTTACCAAAGGGCACTGTCATGCACTGTGATCGGTGATCCGTGATGTGTATGAGATTCTGATCGGCGCACATCCCGACGCCGCGACGTTCACGTGCGAATTCGCGATTTGACGCGCGTACGAAAGAAAAAGAGAGAGAGAGAGAGAGGGAGAGAGAGCGCGCGCTCGAGTAACAATCGCGGGCTGTCCGTTCGGTCGGAATCGCACGAGACTCCTCGCCAAGCCGAGAGTCTACCAACATCGCCAACCAACCTCGACAACGAGAGGTAACGTCGACGTCTTCGCGCGCGCACGTGCGAGCGAGCGAGAGAGTGTGAGACGGGGGGGGGGGGGGGGGGAGAAGAACGAGCAAGCGAGCGAGTGTCTTTCTTTTTTTTTTTTTCTTTTTAAACATTCGTCCACTTTGTTTATCATTGCGAACACGATGGAATTCGCCGCGTCGTGAAGTCGTGATACGCAGCCGGTGACGCTCGTTCAAGAGTCCCAGAGTCCCAGGTAGGATCGCGGCACCCCGCGCTTTTCTCTCACGTTATTTTGACGTTTCGCGCACTGCATAACCTTTCGCCCCCTTTGTGCTTGTCAATACGTCCTCCGATTCCTCCGAATCCTCCGATAGCGGAAAGCGGGAAAGCGGAGACGATATCCTCGGTCGGCTCGCGCTGCTTGTGTGTTTACTCGACGCGCGGCGACGGCGACTCGCGGCTACATTCGCGGAGAGACTAGGTTTCTCTCACAATTTTCGAGAGCATACCATATCATATACCATATCGAGCATCCTTATCGTGCATCTGTCTCTGCAAAGTAGAGCGATTAGCGATCAACGATTGACCACAACCACAGTGACAGTAGCATATCCGCTAAGCCGCTGTCGGATCTCGGATCTCGGATCTCGACGACTCGGCAATCTGCATTCCGTGCTTCACTAACGAGATAGCGGCTATAGAGACAGAGTTGGACTCGACGTGATTAGATGCCGAAACATCAGATTAAAATAAATTATTCATTTGCGAATTTGTATTGCTGTATGCGTCAAGTATGGATTCGCATGTGTGATACATAAAAAATATATGCAAGAGGTATCCATCTGTAGTTGTTACGGTTATAACGATCTGTTTACAGCGAAACTGACATTGATCAAATACATTCAATGGATAGGTTGACGCGTACATTTAAATTTCAACGATCGTTACACAGGCAAAATCGGAATTCGAGTACGTACCGTACCGTGGGCATATTTATATTTATATTTATATTCATATTTATTCCCGCGTGTGTCAGACGTAAGAAACTTATATGTGTATCGTATGCAAGTGACACGAGCTTCGTTAGACGTTAGAAGGTTTTAGCTGGTAAAAATAATTCTTTCTTTGTTGTCATAGGAGGTGCGTTCGCGTCTGTGTACTGCGTCTCTGTACTGCATTTTAATGTAACTATCACTGAGACCCCGGCGCGATAAGGAAGAGGTAAGTAACACGATATATCTAGATAGTCGCTGAATAGTCGTTAAGCCAGGAATTAATCGAGATTCTTCTTGTTCCAGGTTACGAGTAATCACGGATTTTTGTCATGGATCATTGGCGATTCCATGAAATTATCGAGTTTTCGAGTGTTGTATTAGAGAGAGAAAAGTGGATGTGCTAATCGAATTCTGCAAGATAACGAGTGCTTGGTGTGCCTGCTTACGGGCAAAAACATTTTTTAAATAGTAGTGCCACCGGGCTATGGCCAACCTGAACTTTGAACAGCCGCCACGCAGTATTGCGAACGCAAGTCTCACTTCACGCGCAGCTGGCGGCGGGGGAGGTTTGAATACCGTGGCCCTCACGGGTCATGTCACGCCTACCTCGGGCATGTTCTCAGGCTCGTCTGCAAGCACTTCGAGTACAGTCAACTCAGCGATAGCCGCCACTAACGTTTATCCCGGAGCGTCGAGCTCTGGCGGCGGACAAAATAGTCATCAGCAACAACAGCAACTCTCTCCTATGGGCAGTAGAGGACTGTTTGGGCAGAGAGCTTTTACCGATAGACGTACGATGCCTGCTCTTGGGTTAGTGTTTCTCTTCTCTCTATACGTATATTTCTCTCTCTCTCTCTCTCTCCCCCCCCCCCTCCCTCTGCAATCATCACCATCTGTATTGCAGAGCTTCGAATCCAATGGGTAGTATGGGCAGTTTCGGAATACCTCCAAGTCGCAATTACGGATCTCAAGGTGCGGTTAACAATTTCCACTCTGTTTTTGGGAGTGGAGGCGGTGGAGATACGAGTACTCCACCTCTGTTAGATCTCTCGGAGTTTCCCTCCCTAACGAATAGAGGTCAAGGTGATTCTATGCCGCAACCTAGTCCCATGCCGGGGAAACAGCCTTATGGTTAGTGCCAATAAGACGTTAATACAAAAGCAAACTTTTTTTTATGCACATTGTAAAACAATCATATTATACTGCACCATATTTGGTTCAAGTATCAGTCTTTTTTTGTTTCACTTAGAAGGCTTCCTACAAGCTGTCTAATTTCGTGAATTTATTTATTATTTATTTTACGTTTAAAGCAAAACGAGCAACCATACTCGGTTAAAGTATTAAACAGAAGTTTCAAACAGAATATAATGCAATAGTATGCATATGCGTCACAGATCTTTCCAAATATTTTATATAGATGATACCTAAGATCCTTTTGCTAATGTAATTTTCATTTGCGTGTGTTACAGTTGGAATGGTAAAACAACCAACATCCGAGTCGAGCGAATTTACCATGAGTTCCGAGGACTTTCCAGCATTACCGGGAACGCAGAATCGAGAAGGCCCGTCACCTGGTGGCAGCATGTCTGGCGATAAGAATATTCCTGTAGGACTTGGTCCAGAAATCGGGCAGGACGTGTTGCAGGCCAACAGAGCACCTGGATCTGAGAAATCTCAATCTTCTAAAAGAGGCATCCAAACATCGCCCGATGGTAAAATTAGAGATTTGTTTCACGAGCGTATTATCTTGATTAAATTATCATTAAATGCGATTAGATGGTTGGGTTTCTTCAGAGTTTAATTCTCATTATAATAATTATGTACTCATACACCCAGGCAAGGTGACGAACATACCTGCAAGTATGGTGAAGGATCAATTCGGCATGGTTGGGCTTTTGACGTTTATCAGAGCGGCGGAGACAGATCCGAACTTGGTGTCGCTGGCGTTAGGTCAAGATCTTACTGCGTTAGGACTGAATTTGAATTCACCGGAAAATCTTTATCAGAATTTCGGTGGCCCCTGGGCGGAAACTCCATGTCGACCGCAGGATATAGATTTTCATGTACCACCAGAGTATCTTATAAATGCCGCGATCAGGTACTGGTATTCCAATGCATTATCTAATTTGTCATTGAAGCTATCTGCATTGTGATAAAAAATTACAAATATTTGTGAACTGCATATATTTGTGAACTTGAGATGCTTCTAAATCTTATTGTGAGATACAGATCTGGTAGATGTTAAATGGAAATTGTTTATGACCATTATATTGTATCACATATTAAAGTATATATATTAAAACAAAATATTAATGGTATAGTATTTGGCTTGAAATAAAATAATTGTTATTATTGTATACATAAGCAGAATTGTGTTATTTGTAGCACAATGTTTTTTTATTGCATATAATTAATTTTATCAACAAAATTAAGTTTCTTATATTTATTTTATAGGGATAAGCTAGCGCCAGTTAAACTAAATCGATATAAAGATGATCTACTGTTTTATATGTTTTATACGAATGTTGGGGATGTATTGCAATTAGCTGCTGCGGCGGAACTGTAAGTAAAAGCAAAGTTAATTGTTATACTTTGAAATATTAGCGCGATTACGTGCGATACTTCTTACGTGTAATTCTCTGTATGTGATATGAAGGTACAGCAGAGAGTGGCGATATCATATGGAGGAAAAAGTTTGGATAACGCAGGCACCAGGTTTGGGGATTGTAGAAAAGACGTCGACATATGAACGTGGTACTTATTATTATTTTGATGCGCAAAACTGGAGAAAGGTAGCTAAGGAATTCCATTTGGATTATGCAAAACTAGAAAGTAGACCTCATCTTCCTTCGAACTTTCACCAAACTCAGCCTTGACTACAGGTGTGTACTCAATTTTATTCCCTCCTTTTCTTTTACATGTCGTATATTCACGCATGACACACACGCACGCACACACACACACACACACACACACACACACACACACGCACACACACACACAAATTGTATCGATTCAATCGATACAAATCTGTAGAAAAGAAGTTCGATGCTTTCAGTATCGTTCCACAACACTATTGTACTTTCTTCTCGCTTCTCTGTGTTTTTCTCTGCAATTGTTCTGCAAGAAAAAGCAATAAAGATAATCTTTAAATTATAATAGAGATTATATTATCTGTTCTAGACTTGTCTGCAGACCATTGTGCTGTCTTTAAGCTGGGAACGAATCAGCTATTGTATAAATGAACAAATTTAATAATCTTTAATAAAAACATAAAATTTGAAGAGTAATAGGAAATTTTTTAATCGATTAATTAGATAACTTCACCTTCACCGTCATAATTCATTATCTATCGTCATCATCATCATCATCATTACTACCTTACCATAATAACATTCTTCCGCTCCGTAGTTGCGATATTTATCACATTTTCATGATCCTTTCACAATTATAATTTATATTATAATGCAATTAATTTTTCCGCTTGCATCGCGAGATTAGTTATATCTTCTGTAGCATTTATGACAAAATGTTCAATGTAATTCCGACTGTTTTTCTCAGAATCTTCTAAGAAATATCTGTGAAGAAAAGCAATAATTCTGTATTCTTTTAATTTCATTTCCTTGATTTGATTATTAATTCGAGTCAATTTTCAAATGTATACCTATAGTTGACCATTATGCCGCAACTATTTGCCACTCCACGCGGCGAAGGGTCAGCCATCCAGTTTATTCGCCACATCACAGCTCCGTTACGTAAATGGAAATTAGCTACGCGAAACAAATTATGAAGAAGAAATTATTTATCTCACAGTGTTGATCTTGCTTCAAAAATGTATTTACATGATTTGTGTATTCATAATTGATTATGAAAGAAAAGAAGAAAAGCAAGTACGGAACGTACCGACCGTATTTAAAGCATAGCCACGTCTTTTTTCTTTATACAAATACCATGCGCAAGCTCGAAGTAGTGGTTGTTTTAAAAATTCTGACAGTCGCTTATCCCCTGTCCATAACGAAGTACCCAGAATCTTTTTTAAGGCTGCTATCACGTTTTCCGTTTGTAAAATATCTTTTGCAATTCTACATTCTTGCGTGGTAAATATAAACGCCATGTCTATGGAACAAATACCTTTATTCTTTTATATCATTTTTACTCATTTTCTTTTTTTTCCAACACTCAGCAGTTACCTTGCTTTAATTTATCAAACAGCCAAGTCTTAAAATTTGGTATCGGTGATAAGCTGGACAATTGTTGTATAGCTGGAAATTCAGTCATGATCTCGCTGGCCACTTTTTTAATCAGATAATTACCGAGCTCAATTCCCTGCGCAAAAAACACCTTTACAATCACATATATTTTCTGCGGCGCAGAGTTGTAATATACTTAATAATTTATGTTAATTTGAAATTTTTAACCATTTAAAATCTCTATTGCAAATCAACTGCAATCCTACCTGCAATCCTTTCTGAGTGGATACTATGGAATAAAATATTGCTGCTTTTATCTTCGATTTATCTTCCTCTAGAAATGTTATATATTTCTTTGCGCTCCCCAGAATTCTAGTTTCAGCTTCTTCAATACCCTTTACACTATCTGTAATATATACATAATAATACGGATATATATATATATATATATATATATATATATATATATATATATATATATATATATATATATATTGAAAAATGTACTAGTTACTCTTCTCTTTCTTTCCTACAAAACAAATTCTATTTAAAAAATTGAAAAACATTTTATTGCCTGGTATAACCTGGTATAACATCACATAATGCTGTATGCAACACGACAATAGGTTCTCTTGGCATGGATGGGTGCATAAATACGTAACATCGTCTATATGGCCCAACTCTGCGTTTCAAGTCCAACCAATTTCTTATGGGATGTATAGCTTCGTAATCGGAGACCTTTAGATTTGCGAATAAAGAAGAAGAAGAAGCACATGTCAGGAATGTAGAAATTGAAAGTAGATGTTGAATTACAGAGATAAAATATTTAATTACTTGTAATTACTTTTTGCAATATGTCACACGCGCTTTCCCAAGTTACTCGTTCCATGTGTAAGAAACCCACGGAAAACCAAAGCAAAAGCAGATCTCGCAAAGTATGATTTAGTTGTTGTATTATTATACTTTCATCGGCATCTTTTACATATGATATTAGTTCCTAATAAAAGTCAAATAATAATCGATAAAAATAAAAATTTAACTTAATCTCTCTGATACAAAATTTCATTTTATAACAAGATTTAGGTCACAATGCACCCATGGGTGTCGCTCGTCGCTCGCAAGCACTCATAAGTAAAGATTTTTTCGTTTTGCTTACCAGAACATCGGTTCTTAGGTCAACCAAGAACTTGACGCCATGCTGCAATCTTCCTATAATAACGAATAACCAATGATAAGCAGGTGTAAGAACATCCTTCAAAGTTCTCTCATGGACAATCATTTGTCGTTCATTTTCAGACTGTAATAAAAGGCTGGGATATAGATACTTTGTACAAGTGCGACATATGACATGTGATATGTGTATTATTTAATAAGGGACGATCAGTTCTTGGGCAATAACAAAGCAATAACAAAAGAAAGAAAATACATTTATAACGTGGCAGCAGTGGCAAACATGTTTGATTACGTCGATGATATCGAAATAAAAGTTGATACTCGAACGTATAGTTTGATTAAAGCGTTGCACACATAACTCGCAGAAAACAGTATATACTATGTGTATGTGTATGTGTATACTATATATACCTCGGTGCAGACTAATCTCTTGGCCACTTGGCATATATTGTCGTGTTGTACGGCATACCGCGAAGCTAACGTGCGTAAAATCCGTTGGCGATTATCCTTGTCGCTCTCGGTATATCTGACGCACAGCGCACGTGCTTTGTTCTGCAAATATTTTTCTGTCATTATACAATTTCTGTCAAGAAGAAAGTTAGAAAGGGATACTACGCTTTATATATATATCATAAGACGTTAAGTAGTTAAGAGAGTAAGTATGGTTAGCTCTATATCTAGGTGTAACCTCTATGATCCAGTTGCTGATCTTGGTATCCTTGAATCTAAAAATTTCCCGCAGTTCCTCGTCCACGTGTAACGCGCCGTTCACGTTCACTTCGGCACGTAAACTGGATGATGTTCCATATTCGTGTTTAACGTTGCGCTTTAACTTGTTGACGAATTTTAATTCCGTCGCGAGTCTGCAACGACGAGTAATCGGTAAGAGTTCGAAGGCAAGCTTTCCTAACATGATCGTAAATCGTAATCCAATTATATCTGCCTGCGCCTTCAATTATATCGAGATGAATTGGAGCAGATATTAGATCCTTAATTTTCAACAGGTGTCATACATATACATATACATATATCAGCTGATGTGACATGTGACTTGAATGAGTTGTCTTTGTCTGTTTTGTCACAGATCACAGTCATCACTACTCATCACAGATATCACAGATCTTCACTGTTACATATATATTTCGATTTGTAGGTAAAAACGTAATTATTTTACATTGGTTATATCCATCTTGGATAAGAAGTCGTGGACCATTGGATAATCAGGATACTCGTCCAGGTAACACACATGTCCAAAAGACATCATAAAGATGTCTTTAAGATGCCAGAAATCTTAAAGATGCCTTTATGATGTCTTTTAGACATTAAGCGGGGAGCACACGCTTCTGCACAACGCATAATGCGTAAGCATAAGAAAATTGATTGGTCCGTACACATGTGCATAAGGAAATAGACCAATCAATTTTCTTATGCTTACGCATTATGCGTTGTGCAGAAGTGTGTGCTCCCCGCTTTATTGTGTGTTACCTGGGCGAGGACGACGAGGGCTGGTATCAGCTGGTATTCATAAAATATAAACTTCCAAGTTCCAGCGCCAACTTATTTCCGGTAGAGTGAGCATACTAGAGACCCTGTAAAGACCCTATATAAGATCCTATATACTCTTTATAGGGTCTCTAGAGCATACTGGTTATACTGTGCTTCTGGATGCACCCAATCAAAGTTCGCCACGCCAACTGTATGTTCAAGAGGCGATAGTGTCGTTCAAACATAACAGCATACCTTTCTCAGTTTACAAAGCAAACAGGGGCAAATGCTGGCCATATTGACCTCGTGTAGAGGCAGGAGCCAATAAAAATAAGAAGAAGAAGAAGAAGCCACGCCAACTGTCGCCGCGCGGTAAGCGACCGCGTTCACCAGCGGTCACTACTCACTCCCAGTTGCTCCCAGTCAGTCCCATCACTAGTGCTCCGTACCGAGACCGTAGACGCGTGAAGCCGCGTGCATAAAGGAAAGCCGTTACATTAACAGCAATAATGCCAAGGAAGTCGAGCAAGAAGACCGCCGCCTCTACCGCCTCCGTTGCTGCCTCGTCGTCGTTGGGCAGCGGTATCCAATCGCCGCTGTGCACGTCGACGCCGATCGTCGGACAGCGGCCCAGCAGCCCGCTCAGCCCGACCGGCTATTCCCGGCTGATCCGGGAGGCGCAGACCATGGTGCAGACCACCCAGGAGACCGTCAGGTCGAAGCATTCCCGGGAGATCACCGACATCAAGGCCATGTACGAGCACGAGCTGTCCGACGCGCGGGAGCTCCTCGACGAGACCGTCAATGATCGCGACAAGCACGAGATTGATATCAAACGTCTGCGGGATGACAACGAGGATCTCAAGAGCAGGTAATGTCCATTTCTATATATTTCAACGCAGATTATAAATTTATATATATTAATAAATAATGAACTAACGATATATTTAATAAATAATGAACTATCGAAATAACGATATATTTAATAAATAATGAACGGAACAATTCGAAGACACGGACAGATTAAACATACGATTCACGGCAATAAATATTAATATTAAAAATATGAAAGATACTACATCGCTAGTAGAAATAAATGTGTGATTGATATTTATCGTTTGTTTCAGATTGGACAAAAAGACTAAGGACCTGCAGATATCAGAACAAAACGTAATGAAGTTCGAGACGCGCTGCAACGACTTGCAGTCGCAGTTCCATCAGTCGCAAGCGGAGCGCAAAAAGCTGGCCAAGAAGGAGCGGGAATGGGAGAAGGAAGAGACTAGATTGAAAGCGTTGCTGGACGACGTTCGTAAGCGCCTGGAGGAAGAGACCCTCCAGCGAATCGATCTCGAGAACAATATTCAGAGCCTCAAAGAAGATATCAAAGTTCATCAGCAAGAAATTTCAGAGACTCATGCGAGACAACAAGTAAGCGAAACAATAGAGCCCTTTGCGTTGTTGTTTTATTTCGAAAGATTCACTAGGAGATCAACAGAAAACTACACTATTAAATTAGAAGCTGTCACATCGATTAGAAATTTATTTGCTCTTTCATTTTCCGGTCAGATTTTATTATATCGCTGGTCTTAGAGTAATATTTATTGAGTACTTTTAGAGATGACAATAAATGATTATTTATTTATCGTAAAACGTAAAACGCGTTCAAGACACAAATTATAACTCTTTTGTATATTATACATAATAATTGATAAATACCACATAAATATGCAGTGTAACTAAAGTAAATTGTCATTTCTAGGCAAATTTTCAAATCAGTTTTCTTTTTTCAATGCCTGCCAAATGTCAATCAAGAAACTTCTTGATTGGCATCAAGAAACTTCTTGATTGACATTTGGCAGGCATTGAAAAAAAAAAACTAATTTGAAAATTTGCCTAGAAATGACAATTTACTTTAGTTACACTGCATATTTATGTGGTATTTATCAATTATTATGTATAATATACAAAAGAGTTATAATTTGTGTCTTGAACGCGTTTTACGTTTTACGATAAAAAAATAATCATTTATTGTCATCTCTAAAAGTACTCAATAAATATTACTCTAAGACCAGCGATATAATAAAATCTGACCGGAAAATGAAAGAGCAAATAAATTTCTAATCGGTGTGACAGCTTCTAATTTAATAGTGTAGTTTTCTGTTGATCTCCTAGTGAATCTTTCGAAATAATATTTGGTAATTATGCAATATAGGGGACCACCCTCCGATGACCTTGACCTTGACATATGTTGTCAAGGTCACCCTTCTGAGTGACCTTCAGAAGGTTTTAGCCCTCGGTCATTGTTCGTTAAAAAGTTATAAACAAAAGAAGTTTGAAAAATACAGCAGCTATTTTGAGTATTGGAAGACATAAATGACTAATATATATGGCGAAATAGTTCACGCATACACTTTCCACGCGAGACGAGTTGTCACATGGGTTCGTGGCGCGCTTTACAAGCTCGTTTAGGTAGAGGTGGTATTAAACAAGATAAGTTATAAAACTATTGGTAATTATATAGAATAACTAACACAGCTCGGATTACCTTGACCTTGATATATGTTGTCAAGGACATGATTCTGAGTAACTTTTCCTTATAACTTAATCGGCGGTCGTTGCTTATTAAAAAGTGACGCGCTTTAAACACTTAAATACTATTAAAGCGCGTCATCTAACCTATGTAGGTTAGTGACGCGCTTTAAACAGTTAAATACTTTTAAAGCGCATCATCTAACCTATATAGGTTAGTGACGCGCTTTAAACAGTTAAATACTTGTAAAGCGCGTTATCTAACCTATGTAGGTTAGTGACGCGCTTTAAACAGTTAAATACCTTTAAAGCGCATCATCTAACCTATATAGGTTAGTGACGCGCTTTAAACAGTTAAATACTTGTAAAGCGCGTCACTAACCCATAATAAAGTAGTCTCTGCTTTAACAAAAAGACTTCAATTTATCAACAATTTACTGTTTTAAATGTTGTGTTTTGGTAAAGTAGCGACTTCCTCGCGAAATAAAGTATTCTCTGCTTTAAAAAAAGACGTAATATTAGTCGTTTATGCCTCTCAATACTTAAAATAACTGCTATATTTTCGAAACTTTTTTTGTTAATAACTTTTTAACGAACAATGACCGAGGGCTAAAACCTTCTGAAGGTCACTCAGAAGGGTGACCTTGACAACATATGTCAAGGTCAAGGTCATCGGAGGGTGGTCCCCTATACTGCATAATTACCTAATATTTATTCCTTTATAATTGCATTTCAGGTTGAAATATCAGACAAAATGAAGTTTCTGTACGAAAAAAAAATTGAATCGCTATAATAAATCCGCGTTAATTCCGCCTTTAAGTCCCCGCACGCATAAGGTAATCTTTACAAGATTCTCTTTTAAAAACATTTTATTCTTGTTAATACATAAATATAATTTTTTTTAATTCACACTTTACTTTGAGAAAAATAAGAAAAGCACAATATAAAAATTAAGGATTAGTAGAGAAATATTATCTGATTAATATTACTTGTGTTTAAGTAAAAATAGCACTATAAAATAAATATGCAAAATAACATAAAATGCTTCTCGACAGGGACTTAAAGGGGGAATTAAAGCGTATGCGAAATAAAATGGCAAAACAATTGCAAGAATATGAGGACTTTATAGATATTAAAGTGGCGTTTAATTCAGATATCGCTGAGGAAAAGTATAGGTGAGTCAATATAATAATCCCTGTAAATTTGACTGGCAAATGTTACGTGATAAGATTAATTTATGCGGAATTTACCTCAATTCCAGAATGAACACACGTATGCAGTCGACGAACACGTTGCTGTCTACTAGTAGAACAGCTCCGTCTAGACATACTCCTCTTAGAAACGGCAAACAGAAACGCACTTTGCTGGAGGAAAGCGAGGAACGCAGCAGTAATGATTATAGTATCACGGGTACTGCTGGTTTTTCTCCTACTGAGATAAAGATCACGAAAGCAGATCCCCTAGGACGATTCGTAAAACTCACCAATAAGGGCAGTAAGGTAAGTCGAAGCTGACATTTTGGAGATGCAACGATGTGCGTTTCATCTTTATTCAAGTAAACTCGAACTTCTTATCGAATGTAACTTTTATAACAGGAAATAAGCTTGGATGGAGGGCTGATTATTCAGCACCGTGTTTGCAATCATGTCGGTTCCTTGGAAACTGCCTTTAAAATTCATCGCGTAAAGCTCGATGCAGGTGCTAACGTTATGGTGTGGTTAGCTAATATTAGTGCAACACACGAAACATCATCGAACATTGTTGTGAAGGATCAGAAGTGGTCCATAGCACACAGCATTTCAACAAAAATAACAAATATTGAAGGAGAGGTACGTGCGTCCCATTTGCTATGTATTTAATCTATAGATGTGCATTTGATTAAGTAAATTTTCTAATAGGAAATGGCCACACCTAAGCGCAAGAGGCAGCAGTTATCATCTACTATAATTTTAACTTGAGAAATGGAATTCCGATCGACAGAAGAACTCCATCATCAGCAGGTAAGGATGCAATAAACATTAGAGTAATGTTACCGAGAGATATATATCTCATGTATTTTCTCCATACGCATATCTTTTTCACCGTGTGAACATAACAATGAGATTCATTTGCTTATATCTGTGACTAAATGGACATGCCGATAATATCGCAGTGGATTAAGCGAACTGGGGTCCGCGGTGATTACTCATTTTATTTTACGTTTCTTTCGTTTCCTTTTGTTGATGAGATATACGTACGTTTTATGTTTCAGAGCGATCCCTAAGGTGAAGAGCGTTGCCACATTATGTGAACATAAATTTACCATAAGTTTAAGAATAATATCAAAAGATTTTAAAAGCTTGTATGATAATGGGGCTTCTTATTCCGTAAGCGCCGTTTAGAAACTGATAAAAATTAAGAAAAAAAAAGAGATCATGCCATTAACACAAAGAAATTAATTTAGAGTACAATATCAGAGATATCTGTGATTATAGTGCGAGGACGACAAACGTTGTAAGTTAGTACAAGAGGAAAAATAACATTTTTAAAAAAAGTACAATTTGTTAAAAAAAAAGAAAATTTTATAACTTAAACACTCTTTTACGGATAGTGTTATTGAGAATAACGACACATATTTATACAACTTAAAGAAAATTTGTTTATATAATGCGTTAAATATTCTGTTAAATTAATAAGACTAAAATAATTGCTGTGAGAGGTGAAGTAACAAAATGGTAAAGACTGAAATGCGGTTGTACATCAACTTAGGGAACAGACGCGTTAATTGTTAGATTTTGTTGACTGCACTTCCTACCAGAAATGCATCTCACGGTGTCGTGTCTGCTAACGCGCACACGTGTTCAGGGTTCAAAGAATGTATATATATACATACAAATATTAATATAAATATATATGACAGTTATACAGGTCCGAAGCTTGTACCATACGAGAGTGCTGTTCTGTTCCTATAAATACGCAAAAGAGACATCTACCTTTGTTACCACTGGTTATTAAAATATATCATAATGCAATATTTATTTATAAAACGCAGTTTCTTATTTTTAAATCATCACCACTCAACTTGAAACTATCAAAAGGCTATTCTCGCGATAAATTCTTAATTGTGAAAGCAATTATCTTCGAGGAATTAATTTCGTTACAGTTTATAAAAATTTATAATTTCTGTGAAAGTATTTTTATGTCAGACAATCCTTATCATCAGTATCCTAAAAATAAAGTCTATATATAAATAATTATTAGATAATTATTTATATATACCTAATAATAATTTAGATAATTATTTATATATAATAATAATTTAGATAACGAACGGTAGTAACATTTACAAATAACATCTAAATCTGATTTAGCGTATTTATGTGTATTCTACATTACTGCACATATGTTAATACAGTAATAGGTCATTGTATGCCAGAGATTGTAAAGAAAAATTAGAGTAATGTTACCGAGAGATATACATCTCATGTATTTTCTCCATACGCATATCTTTTTCACCGTGTGAACATAACAATGAGATTCATTTGCTTATATCTGTGACTAAATGGACATGCCGATAATATCGCAGTGGATTAACTGGGGTCCGCGGTGATTACTCATTTTATTTTACGTTTCTTTCGTTTCCTTTTGTTGATGAGATATACGTACGTTTTATGTTTCAGAGCGATCCCTAAGGTGAAGAGCGTTGCCACATTATGTGAACGTAAATTTAACATAAGTTTAAGAATAATATCAAAAGATTTTAAAAGCTTGTATGATAATGGGGCTTCTTATTCCGTAAGCGCCGTACCGTTAAACTTTCTCTTCGTTTTATTACATACATACAAATATTAATACATACAAATATTAATATAAATATATATGAACAGTCCGGTTGTACAGGTCCGACGAAACTTGTACAACCGGAACTAAGTTGGCGCTGGAAGTTTTTTTTTTTTTATATATAAAAGAGATAAGAATAAGTAAATTATTGTTATAAGAAAAGAATTAGATGTTATAAGAAAAAAATATTTATAGATAGGAAAAAATTTAGAGTTAGTTAGGATGTGTTTTATTTATTGTTTCGACGATTAATACAAAGATTTATTTAAGGTAGTCCTTTCGTGAGAATAAGTATTAGATAGGTACCTAAATTTGATATATGTTAAATATACAGTAATAAGGGGCATGTGTACGAAAAATCAGGTGAGGTTACCGACACTTTACAAGAAATAAGTCATTCTAAATGTGCGTTCGCGGAGCGTGCCATTGTCATTCTATCCTTGTTTACATCTAATGAACGAGAAAGATAGAATGATGCAAATCGCCACGGCCGAGGTTTTCAACGAATAATACATGTACTTAGCGATTAGATGAATACATTATTAATGTCTTAAAATATTCCCTGAAGTTTCCGGATTTCGTACGTATCTTGAAAATAAAGGCTTGGCGAATGTTTTGCTCTGATATATGAGGTTAAATAAGTAGTGGATCCAATCGCATATTGCTTTACTCGTACCGTCATGCCAGACCTAACCTAAATCGAGTCCAACCGCACTACTATTGTGATATTTTTTTAATTAGTACATAATTAAATACGATTAAATCGTGCGTGTAAAATCATTCTATATTATTATAATTATTGGGATGTTGCAATATGTTTGTTTTCAATTACCTCATGACGGACTGTTACTTGACTAGCGCCGGCTGCAAAAGGACCACCTTAAATTACAAAAAAAGCAACTTTTCCCAAATAAAAATTACAATGAAGATGTCATCCCCAAATGATTTCCAATCGATTCCATTTATAAAATAAACATTAAACATAGTCGCTATCTGTTAACTTGACGCTCGATAAATTTTGTTAATAATAAAAAATCTATTCTTTCTCAAATGTTTAAACAATTTTCCCAAACTTCCCCAAATGATTCACAAATTATATGAAGAATAATAATTCAAAAATATTTAATTTGTCTGCTAACTCTACGGCGGTCAATTTTATGTGCTTCCAGGGCTGCGTTCCAAAATTCACTCTAGTTAACTAAAATTCTATAGTGTACATACGTGACGTAAACTATAGATTTTAGTTACTCAGAGTGAATTTTGGAACGCAGCCCAGTGCTGCTTAATAGCGAATAAATATGGCGAATGGCGATTGGCGATGACGGCGACTCACGGACTCAGTGAGCATGAGTGATGATGCGTGAGCAATGAGCATCAGCGAGGAGATTATCGTCAGTGTTTTCTCGATGAATGTCTCGATGAAAGTAGTCTGAAAGCGATCGCAAATGTGATACGCGCCGCGATAATAGTAATAACGTACAGAATGCAAACTGCGCGTTTTTATTGCCATCTTGTTTGGAGCGTTTGGTGTTTCTTCCAAGGTGATAATGCGTGCTTGATTACGCCACATTGTAGAACACGTTTCCCGTTCTTGTCCTCTACTCCTCTGTCACCTGTCACCTGTCACGTTCTGTTACATCGATTTTTCCTTTATTCTCTGTCTACTTCCGCGTCAGCCTCCGCGTTGTACAGTCACTTTCTTCTCCCTTATAGATTAAGAACTGTCAATTGCTTGCGACAGGCGAGACATCGTAGACACGTAGCGTTATAGTATTCTCAATTTTCAATTCTCAATTTTCAATCGTGTGTGTGTGTGTGTGTGTGTGTGTTTTTTTCTCAGTTACTGCCAAGGACTACATTAAACTGTCACACGATGGACCAGTTGTGCTGGGTGGGACGATCACTTTTAGAGCGGATTTGTACAGAGAGGACGGCCAGCGACCAAGAGGGACTTTCAGATACAAATGGACTGACGATTCATTAATGAAACATGAATATCAGGTTATAATTACATCACAATGATATAGAATTGCATTATATACAGTTGTTTTATTTAACCTTTGGCATAAAAGTTTCTTAAATTTAGAGCTACATTAATATCTAATAATATTATTTAATTTTGTGACTTTTTTCATGGATCCGTTTACTTGTTTTTTCATATTGTGAATTGATATTGTAAATCGTTATTTTTCACATTTCTACATATTTACATTGCGTAACCTTTTAGAGCAAAGATACATCAAATACAACAACATTTTGGAGCATAAGTTATCCACGCAAAGGCAACATTCCTGGAAATTATATGGTGGAGTTGGAAGTTTTCTATTCCAGTTTGTCAATTTTTTGGATATTTGATGCAAGTGCTCATATCGAGTTTGAGATTTCTGGTAACCTTTGTTGAGAAAATTTCTCTCGCTGCTTCTCTTTTTCAAATGTCACGTCTTATCGTTGTTATAATTTAATTTCAGAATGTCTCAATGGCAATGTAACGATAAAACAGGCTAATAAAACCATAACAGGAGAATACGTTTCCTCTACAAACGAGACGAAACTAATGATAGACATGCGCAAGGGAGATTATGACTTTATAACGCAAGAGGCAACAGCGATATCGACGTATTGGTTTATCGACTGCAAGTATTACGGTCAGACAAATGATTTCGCTTTCGTTTATAATTTTACCAGTCCTGGCGTAACGCACGAAATAGGAGCTTTAGTGATCGCTTCGTACGATCTGCCAACGACCACAACCACGTTGACACCTACGACTACGGCCGTACCTGCTAACGTGACGACGATCGCGTCAAATGCTACTACGGCAAATTCCAATGGGACTCGTGTCACAGTGGTAACATCACCAGTACCTGTTACGAGTGCAAAACCATCGATAAAGCCTACGCCAACTGTGCTTCCAATTGACACAAGTACGATAGATGCCGGCAACATATCGTTGCCGTACATTTGCTCAAACACATCTCTTATTCCACCGGATCCTAACAAAACGTATGGATACTTTTCTAAGAAGATCCATATTCGTGGTGAGTATATGCAATTAATACTTTATTGTAGAGGACGAATCATTCTGAATATACTTTTGTGTGTGAATCGATGTTAATCTAATCTATAATTTTTCAATTTTTCAATAAATGTCTTCAGCTCCCGTGTCAAATATCTCAGTGGAAGGTACGAATTGGATCCAACCATGGGACATGCTATCTTTGAACGTGACCTGCAAGGGGTCAGGCCCGTTTTCCAAGTGTCTTCAATTTCACCGTGGCAAGTATAACGCAACGGGAAATGAAACGTGTGACAATATGGAACACTTTGACTTTTGCAATTTTTCCATCGTCCATTATTTCCTCGAGCCCAGTGTCTACACAATATTAATCATATTGAACAACGAAGTTAGTACGCAAGTTTATCCACTAACGATAAACATTTACAAAGGTAAATTTCTATCAGCGATGTATTTATCAAATTTACCAAATTTCCTTATTCTAATTTATAGACACGATTACAATAATATTTGCATTTAACATTCTTACAGTTACGACAAAACCGCAGTTATCGGTCATCATAGTGCCAGTCTCTTGCTCAGTTGTCGCTGTCGTGCTGATAGTGTTCGGCGTGGCGTATTACATCCAGAGCAGAGCAAGATTCACGATAGAAGTCGCGGATTTTGATTTTGGGCAAAGTAATCCAGAGATGGAGTACAAAACTTTTACGGAACGCTTACGCGACTCGTTTAATAACACTGTAAGACCTGGCAGCAAACGGCTAAGCGTACCCTATTATGGCAGCATGAATCACTGAAACGTACAGGCTGTGCGAAGCTATGTGACCTCTATCACCATCTAATCTTTCTGTTACCTTTAAATGCAGTATGATCTATTTCTTTTCGTATCATCTTTTGGTTAATTTTAACCCTTAGTCTGTAAACCTGGGTCGTTTTCGTCCGGGCGAAAATCAAATGTAGTTGTAACTTTTGAACACGGGAAGGGAGGGCGCTACTATGCCTCCGTAAAAAAATTTATGCTCCCTGAAGACCCGCTTACCGACTTTCACCGTGCCATCCCCCCTCCGGCCGTCGCAGCAGACACTTGAATCCTTCTCCGGACGAAAACGACCCACCTTTACAGTCAACGTTAGTCAAAACCGTAAATAATTTTTTTTCGTTTTTCCGTTTTAAAGTATTCATTGTGTCCGTAAAAGTGTTACAAAAACATCTGAGCGCGAAAAAAAATTACAAAAATGTTTTTGTTCAGTTTTTCGACAAAAATGGCGCAACGGTCGGGCGAGGAAGTTTCTCGATTTTTTACTTTTTGGTAATAAAAAAATGTTGTGACCCTTAACTATTGACTTCTTATTGATTTTATTACTAATTTTTTATTATTAAATATTTATTACTATTTTTACTACGAAATTTGGGGTAATTTATTGGCAATTTTTAGGTTCAAAACTTAAGCACTTTATTTCAAAATAATTGCATGCAATATTTTTTTTATGAAAGGTACGTTTTTCCCCTTCAATTTCCGTTTTGATTCATTTCGATATCTTTATTTGTCTTAAAGTTATGATTTTTTGAGTAAACAAGTGATTTTACCCCTAGTTGCTCCATTTTTTTAATACAAATTATGTGAAAAAATTAAATTGTTTATAATTTCATGATTGATACTTCAAATTGAAGGTTTGAATTACCTCCATGAATTTTTTCAGATTTTTTGTAACACTTTAACACTTTAAACAAACGTCAGGACGAAAACGACCCAGGTTTACAGACTAAAGGTGCCAAAAAAACGTTTACAGACTAAGGGTTAATATGCTTAACTTTTATTTTCTTATCACAGATTTAGTCTAATGGGGGAAGGTCGGGGGAGGGGGAGGGGGGGGGGGAAGAAATGGTTAGAACGACCAATACGAAATTTTTTCAATGACAGACAACTTTCTTCCGCTTTTGATCGCAAATTTCTATCGACTTGTATCGATCGGCTAGTATAACTAATATATAAACTCTGTTTATTGTAGGGATATAAACCACTAAGCAATCCACAAACACTTCAGTGATGCGTGAACGAGAAGCAATGTTCTTAAAAACGACACTAAACTATAATAAGAGTTTTGTGAGGAACGAGCGGAAACGAATAATGCGCCAAGCAGAAATGTCCATTGGCAAATTCGACGACACTACTAATGAAGAGGTCTGTCGAATGTTGTGTGGCAATATACATTGGACAAATTCGTTTAATAAAGATAAACAGCGATTGTAAAAAGAAAGGAAGAAGACAACGTTGCACGATAAATAATCAACTAGCGAATGATCAAATCGAGATTGTACATAGATGAGGAAGTTACGATGTATATATAGGCTGTGAATATAGTACGCAACGATATATTAGAGTCGCTCTTAACATGATACACGGGAGAACTTTATATTTTTTTAAAAAATCGCAACAGGAGTTATCTCAACTTACACATCCCATTTTATAATTCGTCATGCATTATTCTCAATTGTTTATTGTTTATTAGCGATTGTATATGTTTCACACGTACGGGATACAATAATGATGAGTTTAAGAAAACAATAGTAAAGTACACTTTATTAACTTGTCTAACATTTTTACACACACATGTCACACACACATATATATGGGGCATTCTCCGTGAAATCAGACACCCACCCTGTCCAAAAATTGGGGTCACCTAAAATATTCATCCGGGGCTCATTTTATAGCTACACATATGTAGTTTTATTTGAGCTGTGGCCTTTTGACAAATCAACATGGCGGACCCCAATATGGTGGCCGAAGTCTGCGGTTAACGAGGTACGACAGATGAAATCGTTACATAAAACAGTTTCGACTGTCATAGAAATATGTGTTAATGGGTTTATTTAGTAGTTAGCATTGAATTCATGGAAAAAATGAATTTTTAGTTTGTCCAAAACCAATATGGCGGCCAAATTATTCGTGAAATGCTAAAAAATAACTATTTTGTTCTTTAAAAATTACAAGCTGCGTTCAATTTCCTTGAAAATTTATATCATGATACATTTTGAGATGTTGATCATAAATTAACAATTGGGACGTCGTATTTGAATATGACGAAACCCAATATGGCGGCTATATATTCAAAAAATGCTAAAAAATAATGACGTCGATATTCAAATCATACAGACTCGTTCTAATTATTATTAATTTGAGTGTTACGGTATTTTTTAATTGCTGCTCATCAACAAGAATATTTAATTTCAATATGTTGAAACCAACATAGCGGCCAGTTTATAAGTAAAATGCTGAAAAATGATTATCTTGTGAAATGAAACTCACAAACTTTGTTAAATTTTTATTAAAAAATTTCGTGTCCCTACAATCTTTTGGTGAGTGGTTACAAATTAATTATTGCATTTTTTCAGATATGGCCGGACACAACATGATGGCTAAATATTAATTTTTTCGAAAAACTAAAATTTGTTATTAAAATTAGCCAACTTTTTCAAATTTTTATGAATTTTCATTATTTTTTTATTTCTGACTATGATTTCGTTATTGCGGTGACAAAATTTGAACGTGTTTGATCAATTATGGCCGCTAGATTTTGAAAAAAACCTCCTGCTTTCACTGGCTAGACAGTCTGTCTCTCTTGACTTCACTGGCTCGAAAGACTACCTGTCTTGCCTTCACTTACTTATTCAATGTCAAAATGGAGAAAAAGTTCATATTTTGTCGACCAGTGTAACCAGAAATGTACTTAAGTTAACAAATGAGATGATTTTTTATCGGTTTATGGACTTATTCAGATACTAAGGCATATATGCCGTATCTCGTAAACTAGATCTGATAGACCACAAATCTGACGGTATACTTGGATTCTGCACCTCACAATTACCTAGAAACACTTAAGAAATCGCAAGCAACAAAATGTGTAATTGGAAAGAGTTTGTATGATTTGAATATCGACGTCATTATTTTTTAGCATTTTTCGAATATACAGCCGCCATATTGGGTTTCGTCATATTCAAATACGACGTCCCAATTGTTAATTTATGATCAACATCTTAAAATGTATCATGATATAAATTTTCATGGAAATTGAACGCAGTTTTTAATTCTTTAAGAACGAAATAGTTATTTTTTAGCATTTCACGAATAATTTGGCCGCCATATTGATTTTGGACAAACTAAAAATTCATTTTTTCCATGGATTCAATGCTAACTACTAAATAAACCCATTAACACATATTTCTATGACATTCGAAACTGTTTTATGTAACGATTTCATCTGTCGTACCTCGTTACCCGCAGACTTCGGCCACCATATTGGGGTCCGCCATGTTGATTTTTCAAAAGGCCACAGCTCAAATAGAACTACATATGTGTAGCTATAAAATGAGCCCCGGATGAATATTTTAGGTGACCCCAATTTTTGGACAGGGGGGGTGTCTGATTTCACGGAGAATGCCCCATATATATATACACGCACACGCGTATACATAGAAGTTGCTAATATGAAGAGGCTTTATTGAAAAGCAGAGTAAAATCAGGGTCGTACTAAGAAATTTTTTAAATATTACATTGTATTTATAATTTGTTAACAAGTAGATTTTTCAAGAGATTTCGATCCGAATAGGATCGTTTTAGAAATTTAGATCGTTTTAGAAATTCATTTATAGATGAAGCATGAACTACTATGAACACGTTATGAGACGTTATAAGCTAGAAGAATTCTGGAAATGTAATAATCGCAATATTGTGGCGTAAGAGTAATTATTTATCTGCTATATCTTCAATAAAGACAAGTGTTAATGGACGGACAAGTGTTCTGCTGTTGCCGTTACTGCATTATCGTTATTTGGGGGATTGTCATGGTATTATCGATACGTTACATCGAGCTCGTCGCAGTTATGTAACTTCAGCTTGTTAAATTATTGTAATAATATTCTATTATATCTTCATTAAAATAGTATCCTAATTTTGATACATAAGACATGATGTAAACAGCTAAAACAGCTTTGTAATCGGGCATTAAACTATCGATCGATATAGCGATTTTTATCAAGATTGAAATACTTTAATTTAATGTTACTTTACATTTTGTAAAGATATATTTTATCTTTACCTTCCGTTTTTTATCTCTTCCATGGTACGCTGTATTTGTAGAGCTTGAAATTGTTAAAAATTTTTGTATTTAAAATAGAGTAATTGAAGGGCATTGAAGAGGGAGAAAGATTCTAAATGCAAAAAAAAAAAACAACAGCTATACAATACAAAGGTACAGACAACAGAAACAGGGAATAACACGGGCAATAGATTTTCAAACTATCGGAAGCCATGTATCAATATTCAATACTGTAGCATTGGCTGCGTTCAGCAGACACGACACAACTGTTGAGTGATTCTTTAATATGATTGGTTCTTACCTTTGGTTCTTCTTCGGATCCAAGTGCAAGAACCAATCATAATGAGCGCTCACTCAACAGTTGTGTTCCCTGAACGCGAGAGTGAATTTTGGAACGCAGGCCATGGTTATACTTCGTACCGTGATGAGAGAGATGGCTAGAGAGGGGGGGGGGGAGGGAATATCAACATGGCGACTTGTGCGGTAAATTGGGTTAGTCGCGCCCTTTCGGTCGCGGTCGCGATCGCGATCGCATGGTGAACGTTTGTTGACGTTGACGCGCGCCGTGCGTGCGACTCGAGGCTCTCGAGGGCTCGAGGTCGAGGGTCGTTTGTCGGTGCAGTTGCGAAGACGTCGAGGACGCGCGTCCTCCCGCCTCTGCACGTGGTGCTGTGCGGTATAAGGTGTTGCGACACGCGACACGCGACCGATAGCCGATAGCTGATAGCCGATAGCACAACACGGCCACGATGTCGGTCAGCTACGCTAGGATGAAATCGTGTCACGAGGCATCGTCGCCAACGTCGCCAACGTCGCCGACAACGCCGACGACTCCGACGTCGCCGACCTCGCCAACGTCGTCGTCGACTACGCCAAGTAACGCGCCCAGGCGTGCCGGCGACGAGGAGGATTGGCGGATGCAGCTGGCGTTCTGCAAGCCCCGTCACAACGCCACGATCGAATACGTCAATTGTATCAGTCAGACTTGGCGCATGAAGGAGCGGGTACGTACATACGTACGTACTACACGCGACGTTCCGCGATCGCTGATCGCTGATCGCTACGACGCGACGGTTCATCTCGGAGAGAGAGAGAGAGAGAGAAAGAGAGCGCGAATGAAGCTATGTGATCGCGTATGTACATATTTACATGTGCTTTTTTTCTCTTCAGATGAAAACAGTGAGCGTCGCTCTGGTATTGTGCCTAAACGTTGGCGTTGACCCCCCGGACATCGTCAAGACACAGCCATGCGCTCGCCTCGAATGCTGGATAGGTAACTGAATTAAATAGCCTCCCTAGTTTATTTACATTCCTCGTTCTCTATCCGTTATCGTTATGTAATTGCGATTTTAAGGTTAGGTTAGGTTGTTAAGTATGTGTCCCGTGCGGTGCCGAGTGCCGAGTGCCGAGTGATTCGACTAGAGCAGCTAGAGCTAGACCTAGATCGCGATATACATACGATACGGAATGATGCAATATGCCAACACCAAAAAATTCGAAAAATGAGAAAGAGAATAAAGTATTGCGTATAGTGTGCATGTATCGGCATAGAGACATTCATAGAAGAAACACTCAAATTTGATACTTTACTTATCATTTGATATACAAATGTACTAAGATCAATTATAATATAATTGGCTTTTACCCTAATGTCCTTCTCCTTCTCCAAACTGTGTTTCAAACTCTGTATAGGATGTAAAGTAAAATCGTTTTATGTAACACGTGCATGGAAAGTGGCCCATTGCGCACGCTACGCGTGCGTGATAGACCACTTTCCACGCACTTGCAACATAAAATAGGGTGTGCAAGTCGTGCGTAAAGATGAAAATTCCCGGGTGCGGTGACCGCACTCGCCTTCGGCTCGTGCGTCAACTCCGCACCCGGGAATTTTCATCTTACGGCACTTGTTGCACAAATAACTATTTATTGTTATAATGATAATATTCCAATTACTATAATGTAAAGCAGAAGTGTATCTGTATGTAAAAATCTTATTATAACATTTATTTATCATACATAAAATGTTTACATGGAATAAGGCTTTTTTTCTTCCTTATTTGCAAAATAATTGTAAATGTTAACTGAATGATGATTGAACAATGTATAAACATGTGCAAATTACGACAAATGTATTTTCTTATGTATCTATATAATTCTACGATAAACTTGGATGCAAAATTGTCAAGAATGATCTCTTTCCAGATCCGTTGTCGGTGAGCCCTCAAAAAGCTCTCGAGACTATAGGTTCGAATTTGCAAAAACAATACGAACGATGGCAGCCAAGAGCCCGCTATAAACAAAGTTTGGATCCAACCGTCGAGGAAGTTAAAAAGTTATGTACGTCTTTAAGGCGAAATGCCAAAGAAGAAAGAGTTTTGTTTCACTATAACGGTCATGGAGTGCCCAAACCTACTACTAATGGTGAAATATGGGTATTTAATAGGGTCAGTACAGACTCGGTATAAATAAATGAATTTATGTCCGTCGTATCTGACGCAGTTCGGGTTTATATTAACAACGTTGCTTTTATCCGTTTTTACAGACATATACGCAATACATTCCATTGTCGGTGTACGACTTGCAGACTTGGATGGGTGCGCCTAGTATTTATGTATACGATTGTTCCAATGCAGGTATTATAGTAGAATCTTTTCAGCAATTTGCCGACCAACATGAAAAGGAGTACGAGGTAAAAATGATGTGTATAAATTTCCTTAATTAAAAATTCTAAATATTAATCAAGAATGTAAATGTAATTATTGAGCGAGATTATTCGTTACAGATGGAAAAGCAGCAAAATCGCGCGACCGGGGTGACATGTCCTGCAGCACCATGTTATAAAAATTGTATTCAATTAGCAGCATGTGCGGCTAATCAGATTTTACCTATGAATCCGAATCTACCTGCAGATATATTTACTTCGTGTCTCACTACACCCATAAAAATTGCAATACGCTGGTAAGAATTTTTAGAAATAATGGGTCTGTTTTCTATTGCTGCACTAGTTTGAGAAGTGTACATATACATCGAAGTGTGAGAAACGTACTAAGAGACTCGCGCTTTAGTACGATACATTTTTTGTTTTACATAGGTTTGCAATGCAGCCCACATCCAAATTAGTTCCCAACATATCGCTTGATCTCATTGACAAGTAAGATTGTGTCAAATTTTTATTAAATTTTATTATTCTGTAGAGAGAAACTAGTCTATAAATATCTTTATATATACATGTTCTAGAATTCCTGGGCAATTGACCGATAGAAGAACAATGCTAGGCGAGCTTAATTGGATATTTACCGCCATTACCGACACGATAGCGTGGAATACCTTACCAAGAGGTAAGAGATTTCAGCTACAAGTTTATTAACGCAAATTAAAAGTATGATTAAAATAATTATAAAAATGGTGTCTTACAGATTTGTTTCAAAGATTATTTAGACAAGATTTATTGGTTGCCAGTCTCTTCAGAAATTTCTTGCTAGCAGAGAGGATACTTCGTTCTTACGATTGCACGCCAGTTTCTTCCCCGAAATTACCACCAACTTATCAGGTAAATTGATTCGTTATCCCGAAAAATAACGTATAAATGTATTTCTTTGCTGTAACGTTTAAATGTGCCAAAATTTTGAATTATTATTTCTTGCTTTTAAATTTGGAATGAAACTAATATTTTCCTACACACACACATTTTTTATAGCACCGAATGTGGCAAGCTTGGGACATGGCGCTTGATCTGTGCTTGGCGCAATTGCCAACGGTTCTGGAAAATGAAGACCGATACGTGCATTCGTCATTCTTTGAAGATCAACTCACAGCTTTCCAAGTATGGCTCAACTTAGGATCGAAAAATCGCAGTCCGCCTGAGCAGCTTCCAATTGTTCTCCAAGTGCTATTGAGTCAAGTTCATCGACTGAGAGCGCTAGAGCTGCTAGGGCGTTTCCTTGACCTTGGTCCGTGGGCTGTGAACCTAGCACTTAGCGTCGGCATCTTTCCGTATGTTTTAAAATTATTACAAAGCAACGCCAGAGAACTTCGACCCCTGCTTGTTTTTATATGGGCAAAAATTCTAGCGGTGGATAATGTGAGTCCTATACTTTCGTATTATTATTTATTATGCACATAATGTGACACACTATTCCTCATATATAACAATTCTAATTTTAGATGTGATTCTCAATTGCAGACTTGCCAAGCAGACCTCGTACGCGATGGTGGTCATAAATATTTCTTGTCCGTGCTGCAGGATACTTCTATCCCGGTAGCTTATATATTATACTTCATTTTATTCGGTAACTAAGCCCGGACTACAACGGCTAAAGTTCTCGTAACGAAAGTATGTTTGATAATGATTCCAGAGTGAGCACAGAACATTAGCTGCGTTTGTATTGGCCAGTATCGTAAACGATTATCGGCCGGGTCAAGTGGCTGCAAATCAAGGCAATCTCGTTTCGATATGTTTGGAACAATTAGGAGATACAAATTCTTTGCTACGGCAATGGCTTTGCTTGTGCCTAGCGCGGCTTTGGCATAATTTCGATAAGGCGAGATGGTGCGGCGTCAGGGACATTGCTCATGAAAAATTATTCACCTTATTAAAGGATCCTGTCCCAGAGGTTACACGATACTATATATATATACATATATATATGTACACGCACACACACAAAATAAAAAAATTGCATATATCTATAAATTTGCAGAATTAGACTTGTATGTATATAGATAATTGTGATTTATATCAATTATTTTACAGTTACTTTATAACGCCATTTTTTATAACAAAAAAGGAGTTTATATAATTTTTTAAATTTCTAATACGAATTCAATTTGATTGTGGTAACGAGCCAGAAAGTTTATGGCAGTTTTATTATAACGTTACGTATCAATTTCGTAATTTTAAAGAAATGTTGTTTGATACAGGTCCGGGCAGCTAGTGTGTACGCATTGGGCACATTTATAAACAGTGTTACGACCAGAAGCGAGCACGCGAATAATATCGATCAAATTATCGCTATGACACTTATCAATACAGTTTCTCACGATATGTGTCCATTGGTTAGAAAAGTAAGTCAGGATTGCAATGTGGAATTGGTAAACATAGACAAATTACTGACAAATTGTTACGAAATTTTTAATGCAGGAATTGGTTGTGGCTCTCCAATGGATGGTGCTACATTTTGAAAATTCCTTCGTTACGCTAGCTATGGCCGAGGAGAACAGTCGAAAGGATCTCGTCGTAGAAACTCTATCTCCATTCAGCGGTATGAGACGCATTAGCTCGCGCGACAGATTGAAGATGTTATCCCCTAACAATACATACACCGTAGATACGACCGATGGGTTTGGACCGCAGGATCGCATCAAAAGAGTATCGTCTTCGTCGTCCATTAGTAGTCTAGGTAAGGAGTGCCGATTTTCGAGAAAAGTTGAAAATCAATTAATACTTTCTGTCTGAGCACTGGATCGAACAGTTACTTGCATTGATTCTTTCGTGTGTCAGGTAATAATTGGGAGTTCGTGAGGAAACCTTGCGAGTCACTTGGTAATAATGATTGCAAGTTTCATTGCATGTTCATGTATAGTTTATTATTATGCTTTTTGTTTTTGCAACTGTGCAATTTCTGATAGTGCTTTTTGCACAAGCTTTGTATATAATAGCGACATTTTTTCTTTCTTTTTTCTTTCTTATTAAAATAAATCTTATTAAAATAAACGATAACGACGTTTTGTGAATTTTATCAAATTGCTCATCGTAGGTCACGGTTCTCTTGGGAACTTACCGAGTCTCTCCTATGGTAGTGTATATATGAAATTATGGCATGGATTGTGCAATCTCGACAACGATCCTCATCCGGTAGTCAGTGCTATGTCTCAAAAAATTACCAATCATATTCGTAACAAGGTATTAATATCTAACTTGTGTGTGTCACTTAAAACTCGGCTGTCAAGTTTTCGTTATATAGAACATCATTAAAAATTTCAGGTAAAAGCATCGTCCATCCCTAAGGAAGTAGTTGAAACGAAAATCTCCTCGTCCTTGTCTCTCCCGCCGTCTCCATCAAATCGGACTGGTTATTTGAGGTCAGTCAAGATTTACCTTATATAAGACTTAATCTCTATCTTGTCTCTAAGTCTAACAATTATTTCTATGTATTAACAATAGCAAAGGAGAATCACCACCACCGACTGTCAACTCTGGAACGGATCTCTTGCGTTCTTCGAGAGTTCTATCGCACAGTAGTCGTTCGAGGAAACCTGTTCCTAATACGGTAAGAATCGATTGTTCTTTTTTTTTTATCTCTTTCTAAACCGTTAACTTTTGTAACCGATTCAAGACAGCAAAATAATGACGTACAAACATAAATCGTTTAAATTTTATTTTTAAAGTTACAATAAATAAAAGAAATATTGCAAGTACTAGAAATATTGACATATAATGAAAAATCATTCACTTATAATTTTAGATATCTGAAGAGACGGACGAAGCACCTGGAGCTAAAACTCCATTGACCACCTCCCAATTTGTTGAATGGAGTTGCGCGCAGTTTGCTCAGCCCGTTAGTCTAGAGGACGAAATGGACGATGTAGAGAGCAGACCATATCTCGAGCGAGAATGGCGGTAAGAAACTTTTATACATGTATATAAAAGTCTCTACTAAAATGCTAGTTCTCTAATTATAAAATGAGCTTTTGCGTTTTTACATAAAATGTTATACATGATCGTTGCAGATTTATACGTAACGCGAAGCAAAGACAAGACGCAAGGGAGGAACAATTACGCGCGCCGCAAAACAAGATGGAATCGCAAGTGTGTCACGCGAGGTGTTCTCAGTCACCTCAAGTTCTGGTTTTCCATCCATTCGAACCACATTTGGCCGTGGCGCTGAAAGATTGTTTCGGGTATTTGAATTTTCTGTCACCGTAATAAATAATTGATACCTGAAATACAATAAATAAGCATTTAACGTACATACGAAAAAGATGTTTTAATTAACATCTATTAAAAATTCTTTCAGCATATGGGATTATCAGAGTGGCACAAAATTGACTTATTGCACAAGTTACGGAAACAAAGTAAAATCGCGCATTACGGCACTTGAATTCATCAACTCTCACGACTTGACTCTGCTGATGGCAGGTTCCGACGACGGTTCCGTACAAATCTGGAAGAATTACAGTGGCACGATAAGTCGCGATCCGATTTTACTCACAGCTTGGCAGGCGCTGGCGGACGTGCAACCCGCAACAAAGACTTCTAGTGGTACATATCAGCGAGCATGTTTAAGACTCGGTTGTAAACTTACTTCTAGAATGCCTGGAATATAACCGCTGTTTTAGCTTTTTACATTATATTTACTGAAGAATAATTCTGTATACTTTCGTACAGTATACTTAAGCCCCTTGCACAATAGGCGATAGCGATAGCGACAAGGTTGCCGACAAAGCTATACCTTTGTCGCTATCGCTATCGCCATCGTCTATTGTGCAAGGGGCTTAATATTCAGTATTGTAGCGAATAATAGTCAATAATATACCTATTGACAGTGACAGCACGACTCGTCACAAAATGGGAACAGAAATCGCTCACTCTAGCGGTAACGGGCGATGTCCGCATTGTAAGGCTCTGGGATGCGGAAACTGAATTGAAGAAGCAAGATATTCCAACGGGCGCCGATTGTTGTACCACATGCATCGACGTTGACGGCACAGGTTGGTTGTTTAAAGAAGAGATATTTTCTATCCTCAAATTACGAGACATTTTATATATTACTGTATATCGTTTTTTGTTACGCCAGTGTAAAATGCGCATCCTGTCCATCTAAAAATGTTTTTTTGCAAAATTTTTCAGGTGCAATAATGGCACTGGGCTGTGGCGATGGATCAGTTCGACTCTTGGATCGAAGATTACCTCCGGCAGAGGCAAGAGTTATGACTTGGAGGGAACACACCGCTTGGGTGTTAGGCACATTTTTAAGACAATCCGAAGGAGCCGCACCGCAACTGTTCACCGGATCCTCCACAGGCGACATAAAAATCTTTGATCTTAGGAAACATTCCTCCGTGAACACGATTCAAATAACACCGGGCATCGCGGCATTGACTGTGCACGAAATAGCTGATGTTTTCGCCTGGTAAGCGCGATTAACTTGATCTTTTTCTAGTTATATTAGTAATATTTGTGTGTCTATAGCTTGTGTGTCAATATGACCATTGTAGATTTTATTAGCTGTAATTCCCGATATTATTTTAATGACGATATCTCTCGTGTTGTCTTGAATTAGAGAAAGATATGTTTTTGTTTTAGTGGCACCACAAATCATTGCATCAGCGTCTACAATACATCGGGACAACATCTCAATACGATAAAATTTCACGAAGGATTTATGGGTACGCGCCTCAGTCCGGTAAGCTGTCTGAATTTTCATCCATATCGCGTAACTTTGGCGGCCGGCTTCGTGGACAGTACCTTCACGGTATACGAGCCACGTAGATGACTATTAGAGATGGAACTCGTGTAAGAGCCTTATAGAATTTTGTAAATTTATAAAAGCGCTATATATATTTATATTCACGCTCTTTTCGTTTTTTTTTTTGTTTGCGTTCGTCCTTGCGCGAACGCCGTTGCGATATTATCGACGAAATTAGGGCTTTTTGTCCTCGATGTTTCCGCGAGAGAAACACAGAATAATTCCTATGACGATGATAAAGTAGCCTCCCTTTTCCTGCTATTTCTTTTAGCTTCTCGTTAAAAAATCGATAATCTGCTTGGTATCACGCGCAAAAGATGGAGAGAAGACATAGTTGTAGCTTTTGTGATAAAAGTGAGAGAGTGGCGGTTAACCAAAGTATTTCGAGGCGACCAAAGAATGAGATACTATCAACCATCTTGGTACAATTGTTGCGCATAAGATAGTGACTGTCGACTTAGCAATAACTTGTCCTATATATTACGCACCGTAAATAAAGAAGCTAAATTGCTCTCTCTCTCTCTCCCTCTCCCTCCCTCCCTCCCTTCCTCTCCCTCTCCCTCTCCCTATCCTCTCCCTCTCCCTCTCCCTCTCCCTCTCCCTCTCTCCCTCTCTCCTCTCTCTCTCTCCTCTCCCTCTCTCTCTTCCTCTCTCTCTCTCTCTCTCTCTCTCTCTCTCTCTCTCTCTCTGTCCCCGTGAATATCGGCACATATACATTTTATCGCGAAAACGGCAGCAGCTTCCACCGAGAGTTAAACGGAACAAGCTAGTATATCAATAACATAATTGCTAAATAATCATATTGTTTAAAATAAATTAACGACCTTGTCGTTATTTTTCGACAATGCAATTGCGCAACTGCGATCGCAGATGCAGTCGTTAGTATTTTCTAATAATTTTGCCGCATACCGTTTGATGCATCAGAGGGAAGAATTGCGATAATCTCTAAATATTTTACATAATTCTTAATAAAACATATGTAAGATGGTTAGATTTTTTTTCCTAATGGCTCTTGAGAGGTAAAAATTCAAACGATACGCTTCGTTGTAGCCGCAATGTGTACAATTAAACATTTACAATTAAATTCTTTTGTCAAATAAACTTATAAGTATAATTTTGTTAGAAAGTTGCATATTTATGTAAAAAAAAATATGCGCTTTCCGCTTTCTCCCGCAATAATTTTCGCGTTTTTTTCTTTTTAAGCTTTATAAATGTATTTTGCAATTTCTGCTGTGCTGTTGTGTATCTAGATCGATATATCTAGACGACGATCGATCTATAAATATTCCACATATACATACAGTTTATATCTAATATTGCTACGCGAATAAACATATAAACGTAACAAATATGTTCTTCGTTAAAATGTTACTGCTTACAAAATTATACTTATTTAAGCAAAGCTTTGTACGATATTGGTAATGGTTAAAATTGTTCAAAACGGAACTACATTGTTTTATTGGTCAGGAACACGATGATAGAAGTAATATTTAAAAACGAAAGATGATCATATTATGTCGACAAACAATAGCGAAACGTATACTCTAGCAACAATTGTCACTCACGTAGTTTATAAAAATGCATATAACGCGAGCCGTATTTACACAGCCACATCGTGCTCGGTTCGGTAATTAAAATATCTTTGTTACATCAAAATCTGTATGGAAACAGCTCAATTCTGCTGTAGTAGGAAAAGATATTACATGGCATAATAGATGAGTTTATCTCACCGTACAGTTTTCTTCGTAACGTTTTCCACAGATTTGTATAGATATGTAGATGCAATACGTAGTGCTATAGATGTACTTAATCGCTCACCGTCTATTGTGGAAAGAAATCATCACGTTTCTCCCTCTTTTTTCTTTTTTTTTAATCGAAATGATTTGTTCGTTCTACATTTCGCTGCTAAATTAACGAATTTGGGCGTTAACATTATCCATTGGTACGCGATTATTTCGATAAACGCTATCTATTTTTAGTACGTCCCATTGTGCCTGTGCCTGCTAAATTAGTCGTTTAACTCCCGTTTTTGCCAGTAGCAAACAATTTTTGCAAATGAATTTTTGAGTCATTTAAATTATAATAGAATAATAGAACCAAAAATGTGAGCAAAAATAGAGTAACAGTAAATCGTGCTTCAGTCAGGAACCCTTTTAGCATTTTAAGCTATGTTATCGCGGAAATGTTGCTATGGAAAAAAAAACATATCTTGGTTGATTTTTAAGGAAAATGCTATTAATTGTAAGTACTAAAGTAAAGTAAATAACGAGAAAGAGATTGATTTGAAAATTTTGCCTACGGTTATGTGAGCTCGGTTATGTAATAGCTGTAAATTTTTACGTTTAAACTTTCGAGAGAAGAGGAGACGGCATGGAGGAGGCATGGACGCGGACGCGAGATTAGAGTGAACAATTTCAATTTTAGCGCCATCAGAGATTACCAAATACATCGCGTTGCAGCCAACGCTACACAAACATAATTATTACCCTAAATTGCACAAAAATTTGAATTGTTGTAATTCTATAGTCTCGCGTCCACACGAATAACCTTTTCTTTCCGTAAATTTTAGTTATAGTTATACATTAATTTTCACATTTAGTCATATGCCATATGCATATAAATGTGTACTTGAAAATACGGATTTAAAAAGGTTTACAATTTCGTTTTATCGTTTATTCGCGTAGCGATGGTAGACTGGTTCTGAAAAAGCGATTTCCAATTCCGTTCCGGAATCTCAAGATCTAAATAAGACGTAAGAAACCAAACCAGTATAATTTCGGCAAGTTTATAATCTCTAAACTCTAAACGTTTAAACACTAGTAAAGCTTTAGCTTTCGTTTTCTCCTTGTAGCCCTCTAACTGAAAATTATGATTAGATGTGTCAGTAGCGAGAAATCGAAAAAATCCTTTTCTTCTTTTGCACCATACTTTTGCATCGTATGATACATCTCAAAATCTCGGGTACTCGCAACTCGCGCGTTCGCGTAAAAAAGAGTCACGGTGCGTCTCGCTTCGCGTGTACTTGGCGCGAGACACTACCGTGTCTCTTGATACGTCTTTTGCAACAAATTGGTTTGTCGCGTAAATAACATAAATTCGTAACTTTCATTTTTCTTTTTCGTACATTTCCTACATTCTTAATAATCTTAATCATCGTATCCCACAGATCCCGCAGATCCCGCAGATCCTACAGATCTCCCTCACAATCAGACGTGAATGTAGTATGCTCCTAAATGGAAGCTGACAAAAATGTCAAAAAGTTAAAATGTCCAAAAGGAGATGCAACGATGCAAGATATGTACATATGACATGACATACATGTATATGTATATGTATTAACGTCCAGGCATTCCTGCCGGTAGTGTACACTAAAAGTGATCTGCTTAATCCTTACGCGCGGATAGTTTTGTAACCGTGACACGATCATCTATATCCGATTCATCATTATCTTCTTGACACTCCAATTTACATTCCACTAAATCTGGATCAAGCGTGACTAATGAAGACGCAGCAGCTGCGTCCGGGGCTTGTGGGTTGACTTGAAGTGGCGACAAACGTAAGTCTTCGTTCTCTTGCGAATCATCATCTACATCCGATTCATTATCTTCTTGACAATGCGGAGTCCCCGATGGTGGGTTCGACATTACTTCCGGTAGAGTCAACCAAGGAGACTCCACAGATCAGTCCTCGCAGAATCCTCCAAGCAGAATCAAAGATTGAGCACAGATACAAAATCGGCGCACGGCGCTATATAATTATTATTGCTGCATTCCTCGTTGTCCTCCACCAAAATGCGTCTCTTCGGAGTATGTCTAGACGGAGCTGTTCTACTAGTAGACAGCAACGTGTTCGTCGACTGCATACGTGTGTTCATTCTGGAATTGAGGTAAATTCCGCATAAATTAATCTTATCACGTAACATTTGCCAGTCAAATTTACAGGGATTATTATATTGACTCACCTATACTTTTCCTCAGCGATATCTGAATTAAACGCCACTTTAATATCTATAAAGTCATCATATTCTTGCAATTGTTTAGCCATTTTATTTTGCATACGCTTTAATTCCCCCTTTAAGTCCCTGTCGAGAAGCATTTTATGTTATTTTGCATATTTATTTTATAGTGCTATTTTTACTTAAACACAAGTAATATTAATCAGATAATATTTCTCTACTAATCCTTAATTTTTATATTGTGCTTTTCTTATTTTTCTCAAAGTAAAGTGTGAATTAAAAAAAATTATATTTATGTATTAACAAGAATAAAATGTTTTTAAAAGAGAATCTTGTAAAGATTACCTTATGCGTGCATTCGCGGATGTATTATATTCTTTCAATTTTGTTTCGTATACAATTTTAACTTTGTCTAATATTTCAACCTGAAATGCAATTATAAAGGAATAAATATTATTTCGAAAGATTCACTAGGAGATCAACAGAAAACTACACTATTAAATTAGAAGCTGTCACATCGATTAGAAATTTATTTGCTCTTTCTTTTTCCGGTCAGATTTTATCATATCGCTGGTCTTAGAGTAATATTTATTGAGTACTTTTAGAGATGACAATAAATGATTATTTTTTTATCGTAAAACGTAAAACGCGTTCAAGACACAAATTATAACTCTTTTGTATATTATACATAATTATTGATAAATACCACATAAATATGCAGTGTAACTAAAGTAAATTGTCATTTATAGGCAAATTTTCAAATCAGTTTTTTTTTTCAATGCTTGCCAAATGTCAATCAAGAAACTTCTTGATGCTAAATTTATACATATCAACTATCTCAACAGGATCTTTTTCCTTTCATTCTAAATAATTTGTACTGCTGACTGTATTCTTATTACTTTTGCAAATTTTAGCTAAATGACCTTCTCTTTTTCCAAATGTTACACCTAAAGCTCTTATACTTGCACTTCGCAAATACATGTCTTGTGCCTCCACAGTGTACGCATTTTGGCTCATCCTTGTCCTGGTATTTACTAACTGCCTTATCTTCCTTCTTCTTCACCTGCTTCGGTCCCTTCGGTTGAGTCCCTTTAGGCTGCATAGGCGACTTGAGCAGGTTGCGAGATAAACACGCAGCGGTTTTCGAATCATACGCCACTAGAATATCCTGATACTTTTGCATATCTCGAACCATTTGATCTCGCACACGCATTAATGTCATTGCATCCAAGCTTTCGGTGTGACATTCGTTATCTCGTAAGTTTTCCCTGTCGAGAAGCATTTTATGTTATTTTGCATATTTATTTTATAGTGCTATTTTTACTTAAACACAAGTAATATTAATCAGATAATATTTCTCTACTAATCCTTAATTTTTATATTGTGCTTTTCTTATTTTTCTCAAAGTAAAGTGTGAATTAAAAAAAATTATATTTATGTATTAACAAGAATAAAATGTTTTTAAAAGAGAATCTTGTAAAGATTACCTTATGCGTGCATTCGCGGATTCATTATATTGTTTCAATTTTGTTTCGTATAGAACCTTTACTTTGTCTGATATTTCAACCTGAAATGCAATTATAAAGGAATAAATATTATTTCGAAAGATTCACTAGGAGATCAACAGAAAACTACACTATTAAATTAGAAGCTGTCACATCGATTAGAAATTTATTTGCTCTTTCTTTTTCCGGTCAGATTTTATCATATCGCTGGTCTTAGAGTAATATTTATTGAGTACTTTTAGAGATGACAATAAATGATTATTTTTTTATCGTAAAACGTAAAACGCGTTCAAGACACAAATTATAACTCTTTTGTATATTATACATAATTATTGATAAATACCACATAAATATGCAGTGTAACTAAAGTAAATTGTCATTTCTAGGCAAATTTTCAAATCAGTTTTTTTTTTCAATGCTTGCCAAATGTCAATCAAGAAACTTCTTGATGCTAAATTTATACATATCAACTATCTCAACAGGATCTTTTTCCTTTCATTCTAAATAATTTGTACTGCTGACTGTATTCTTATTACTTTTGCAAATTTTAGCTAAATGACCTTCTCTTTTTCCAAATGTTACACCTAAAGCTCTTATACTTGCACTTCGCAAATACATGTCTTGTGCCTCCACAGTGTACGCATTTTGGCTCATCCTTGTCCTGGTATTTACTAACTGCCTTATCTTCCTTCTTCTTCACCTGCTTCGGTCCCTTCGGTTGAGTCCCTTTAGGCTGCATAGGCGACTTGAGCAGGTTGCGAGATAAACACGCAGCGGTTTTCGAATCATACGCCACTAGAATATCCTGATACTTTTGCATATCTCGAACCATTTGATCTCGCACACGCATTAATGTCATTGCATCCAAGCTTTCGGTGTGACATTCGTTCTCTCGTAAGTTTTCCCTGTCGAGAAGCATTTTACGTTGTTAGAGGAATTATATTTATGTATTAACTTGCAATGACTAAATCTTTCTTGAAAAATTTTCTTGGGCATTATTGACCTTCCTGCGCCCGTATCAAGTTCCATTTCTATGGGTTGACCCTCTATTATAAAAGTTAAATAAAATCTAATCAATCATATTAAAATTATTTAAAGCATTAATTAATGATTTCTATTATTATATATTATAATTTAAAATTATGATAAATTTGTAACAATATTTACATTGAAATTAGCAATAATAACAAGTAATACTATTGAAATCATTTGCAATCACAATAAAATCATTTGTAATCACTGCAATCACAATGATATCATTTGTA